>JZKD02S1615965.1:63682-86151 GCA_000966675.3 Picea glauca
TCAAACTCAAAAAGGAATTCATCAGGATCCTCTGAAGACAAACCATGAAAGTTAGGTAGTGCTGAGAGTGGAATGTTCTTCATGGGGGCTACCCCTCTAGGAAGATCACCAATAGAAAATCCTAATGTGCAGAAGGAGTTTTCATCAATTACCTCTCCTTCAGGACCTGCCTGTTCTTCATGATGCAATTCTTCATTTTACTCATCCATGTTTTCTTCTGTCTACTCCCCTACTGCGCTTGCTCTTTCCTCAATGTTTCCTGCTGGTTTCTTGACTGTCTCAGGACTCCAAACTTCTTTCCCCGTTTCAAAGTTGGCTTGAAATGAAGGCTGGGATTTTTGTTTTCGAGTGTTTGGTCGTTGAGCAGCAGATTCAGACTTTGATATAATCTCGTCAATATAAGTCTTTCTTCCTCTGCCCCTACCACCTGTAGGGTCGGTGTCTTTGGGGTCTCCGCATCCTCTCATGCAATCTTTGTATCTAAAAAATCATAAGTTCTTTTAAAATCTATAATTACCTTTCCCGGGAGCGATGCCAAAATGTTAGTCACTATAATTGCTTATTTAACTAAACAATCAAGTGCTACATAAATTGTCAACCCAGGGAAGTCTGTTTATTTCAAAGGTAATCGAGCACTATATATGCTCAATCTCAAAAGCAACCTAGAGTTGTAGTAAAAACATATTAATCACACTTTTCCATGAACAAACTAAAGTTCTAACTTGAATCACAGGAAAGCAACCTACCTATTGCAGAGCTCAAAGTTTAAAGGAATGATTAATTGAATAATCTTGGATTACATTAAATTAACAACAAGATACTACAACAGGAAAGACCAACTATTCTGTAACCAGAGAACAAGACCCTATTCCCAAAGCAGGAATCTTCAGCACCTGTTTCCGATCATCACACTTCATGAACTCATTGCTTAACTGAAATAATTGACACACACACTGAAGGCTAACTATCTCTTAATAGAGAACATGACCCTATTCCCGAAGCAGGAGTCTTCAACACCTGTTTCTGATTAGCACACTTTCATGAACTCGTAAAAATAATTGGCATACACTGAAGGCTAATTATCTCTAACAGAGAACAAGACCCTATTCCCGAGGCAGAAACCTTCAACACCTATCCCTGATTATCAAGATTTCATAAATTCACCAAGCAGGATTGCTAACTAGAATGATTAACAATTACCCAAGCATGAATCACATGAAAACAATGTAACAATCAATAAAGCAAAGTTTCAGCAAGACAAAGTTCAATAAACTAGTGTTTCAGCAAAACAGAGTTCAGTAAAGTAGTGTTTTAGCAAAACATAATTTAATCAAGGCATGAACATAAATAACACTAACACACTACAAAGCTAACGGGTGAATATTGTGAAGAAGGTGGGCCCTCCCTTCTCACAAGATTCCCCTGAAACGAAAGGAACTAGAGGAAAATGCTCAGAACAATCTTTTATTCATCTGTCAACTGTGTTACATTACAATCTGAAGTGAAACACATCCCTCTCTGTAAAATCCTTTCTTAGTAAAAAGAAGATGATCTCTAATGATGATTTCCTCTTATTTAAAGAGGAGAATCCCTTTGATACAATTAGATCAACAAATTACAGGTGTACATCTGAGTCCTATTCTTATTCAGATCGACTTTCTAAACTGGAATAGGATATCCTAGTCTCCCGCAACAGAATGCTATTATAAGAGCTGAGTGAGGTGTTGCTGTTGCGGTTGGAGTAACAACTTCTTTATTTGTCTTCTTGTTACTATTGTGTATGTTGTTTCAGCATCACAAATCGTGGACTGTTTTAGCCACGGGATTTGCGTTCTGACTGTTCCAGCAACTTGGTCTCAGGCAGTAGCGATGGTTAATGCTATCTCAAGGTGCGGTTGTTGTGGTCAATCTGTGTGAGTTGTTGTTTCAACATTGTTGACCATAGACTGTGTAACAACTTCTTCTATGTGATTTGCTGTTTCAACATCGTTGACCACGAAGAGTGTAGCGGCTTCTGTATGAGTTGTTGTTTCAGCATTGTAGACCATGAAGAATGTAACAACTTCTTTTGTGTGAGTTGTTGTTTCAACATCGTTGACCATGGAATGTGTAACAACTTCTTGCTGTTTCAGCAACAGGCCTCAATGCTAATCTGCAGTTCGAACTGTTTCAACACTTATACATTTCTGATCAATGGTTAAGTACGAGAGTAATGTAAAATTATATGCAAAATGAATTAAACATATATTAAAGAGAAGAGAGTTATATACCTTTGGAAAGATAGGATAAGGTGATAATGTGAGTTTAAATGTGAGTGAAACAAGGTGTAAAGATAGCAAATAGCGTGGACAAAAAGGTACATTGTATGGTCCTAATAGGATCCAACTTAATTATCTTTTATTTTGGAATGTGTACAAATAATGGACAACCAAATATTTTGAGATGCCTTACTTCTAGCTTCTTTCCATTGAACATTTCTTCAAGGGTTTTGAATCCAAGTGCACTATGGAATAATATGTTTTGGACATAAACTGTTTTTCTTGCTTCTTCAGCCCATAAGTGCATTGGAAGATCCTGATCGTGAATCATAGTCTTTACTACTTCCATAATTGTTCTATTCTTTATTTCCACAACACCATTTTTTTGAGGATTATAGAGAGTGGTGAGCTCCCTCTTAATCCCAACATCTCTAAAAAATCTTCCAAATTCATTTGAGGTGTACTCTCCTCCATTATCTGACCCGGGTATCTTGATTTTTTTTTCGGAGAGGTTTTCTACGAAGGCTTTGAATTCCTTAAACTTTCCGAGTACTTCATCTTTTGATTTCAAGAAATAAACCCAAGTCTTACGAGAGTAATCATCAATAAATGACACATAGTATACATACCCACTTAGAGAGGTTGATGGTATTCGAATGCATACATATGATTGAAAAAGTACAAACCTTCTTATTCTAGTACATAGGATACATCCTTCATTCTCATCATAGTTCCTGTCATGTGCTTAAGAGCCAAGTATCTTCTCTAGTTATCACAAAACATAATGGTGAGCTCCCTCTTAATCCCAACATCTTTGCAAAATCTTCCAAATTCATTTGAGGTGTACTCTCCTCCATTATCTGACCTAAGTATCTTGATTTTTCTTTCGGAGAGGTTTTCTACCAAGGCTTTGAATTCCTTGAACTTTCCGAGTACTTCATATTTTGATTTCAAGAAACAAACCCAAGTCTTACGAGAGTAATCATCAATAAATGATACATAGTATACATATCCACTTAGAGAGGTTGATGGTATTGGAATGCATGCATCTGATTGAAAAATTACAAACCTCCTTCTTCAAGTACATAGGATACATCCTTCATTCTCATCATAGTTCTTGTCACGTGCTTAAGAGCCAAGTATCTTCTCTAGGTATCACAAAACATAATCTTCACTTTCTTCTTTAGTTAACTTCTTCTGTGGCTCATCATCTTCAACTGCATGGGTATGATGTATTTTGTTGTTTATCTTCTTGAATTCTTCCCTTCTAGCAGGATAACTCTTAGCAATGTGTCCCATCTCATCATAATGATAACATTGATAAGAGGATAAATCTTTTTCCTTTCTTTGACCCTTATGATATTTCTTGAATCTCTTTGGAGAGTGAAATTCTTTATGAAAGTTGGTGAATCTCTTTGGAGAGTGAGACTATTTATGAAGGTGGGTACCCTTTTGGAAACGACACATTTTATTTCCTCCTTTAGAATGAGAATCTAGGGCTTGATCTTCATCCCTTAATAGTACGACTTATCAGTTTTCCACTCTTGCTTCTTATTGAACACATTCTTCCCATAGACTGTCAAATTGGAGTTTCTCTTTTCTTGCATAGATAGTTTGGATGAAGGAATCCCAAGGTCTTTTAAGACCATTAAGAGTTGTCATTATGAGTTAATATTCATCTAAGTTGTCTCCAATTTCTTCTAACTATTCCTTGAATTGAGAAATCCTAGAGAAATAGTCTTGAACTATTTCTCCTTTCTGCATCTTTGTATTCTTCAGTTGGGTTCTCACATTCATCTTCAGGTTGATGTTATTTACTTCATACATTATGGTTAGGGCATCAAACATATATTTTGGATTATTCTTAGAAGAAACTTGAGGGATCAAGTGGTATTTAATGGAATCTGCAAGTATTCTTTTGGCTCTAATCATATCCTTCTTGTACTTCTCTTTGGCTGCTTCTTCTTTGGGTTTCGATACATTTTATTTTATGAATTTTGCAAGGTCATTATCTTCAAGAATAATTCCAATTCTATACTTCCAGGAATGGAAATTTTCCACACCTTCTAACTTGTCAACAATCTTGGTTCTTGCAGACATCTTGACCTGGAGCTAGCAAAATAACCAGAAAATGAAAGTGCTCAGAAAATGAATCTAAACTTACTAGGAGATGCCTTGGGCCGAGGCGAGTTATATGGAGTTATCTGTTTTAGAAAATTCCAAGTTTTACCCCTTGAAACTTGACTTGCACACTTTTGGACTGGTACTGGTTCTAGTTTCCTAGTTTTCTAGTACCAGTCAAAACTAAGGTTTGAATTTTTAGAGAGTCTGGCCACTAAAAAGGTGTGATCAATCTACCAAAGGATGCGCTAGGGTAGGGTGCACTTCTCTAGATAGGTTTTGGTCATAAATTACTCTTCAGTAAAAAAGCCCTAATTTCCTTGTACGAAAACAATGACATTTTTAGATACCCAGTGAAAGGTGCTCTATTCATTCAAGCTCCGATACCATGTTAATATTAATGATGTTATTAGGTTATTTTCAATTTAATAGAGCATTCAATGCATTTACAAAACAACAACATAAAGAGGATCACTGAAAGAAAACAAATCAAAAGGTACACAACATTTTGTCCTTGAAAATCCTCATGGGGGAGAAAACCTAACAAAAACTTCCTCAATAATATATTGCTAATACAATTCCAATACTAAGACCAAAACCAAAACACCAAGAATAAACTAGGACTGAGCATGTGCCTCTCTTCTCTTTCCTCCTGCAACTGCAACTGCTTTCAAAATATGCACATTGGATGAGTGAGTGAGTGAATGAATAAATGAGGTGCCATCCTCACTTATAAATACTAGTTGAGGAGGTGCTAGGGTTATGTCTCTTCACTTAGTAGGGCCAAATTCTTTCAAGAGTGGTTAAAACCACTTTATAAACCCTAGGGGACAACTTTACAAATACCACCATATAAATATGGTTTGACCATTCCACAAAGGGGATTTGGTCTTATACAAGACTTGACATGATCAATCCGCAAAAGGGGATTTGATCTATAAGATAATAACTCAAATATAATTAGAATAGTCTTCGAAGTTACAATATTTCAATAGAAGTGGTCCAGGAAACTGAAGGGATAGCCAGGTTTAAGGCATCAAGGCACCACATGTGGATCCATGCCACAAGGGATCCAAAGAAGGCATGGTTGGAGATGCAATACTGCATCACACGGGAAGATATTGACTGGATAGTCAAAGACTAGCGAGTGTAGTGGAATATGCTAGTAGAAAAACCAACAACAAATCCAACCACAACACAATCCACCAAGCCCAAGGGGCAGGCTGAAGTAGGTCCTTCAAAAATGTAGCACACCCAATTCAAAATTCTGGGCTTACTCGCGCTCTGATACCCATTTGTACACACCATTTGTACAAATCTCATACAGATATCATATATCCAATGTATTTAGACAAACAAACACATTTAAATCAGAGTAAAACATATCATTACTACTATAATTAAACAATCCATAGCATTCCATATTAATTCATATACACAACGGGAAACATGATAACATTTATAGTAGAGACATGATAAAATGTGATAAAACATAGTTAGACACTTATCTTGTAACAATGGTGGGATCCACCAACCAAATGCAGGCCTTCCATGAACCTCCCAGCCTTAGAACACACTGCTCATCAACTCAGCAGTGGGTCACCCCTGAGCTGGGACTAAGCTCCACCCCAAGGCAAGGAAACTAGGCTCAGGCTGAGGTTACAGGGAAAACAATCACACACAACCACAAGGAATGGATTCTCTCCAAGGAATCTCCCACGCTCACTGCCCACAGACCCTCATTCCCCACATGCCCGTTCCACCCCAGGAGAATGCACCTTCTCTATCACCTGGACAGTCCTTTGGCTGCCAATCTCCCTTACCTTGGGTTACAGGAACAGACCGGACCAGAAGTCTCGGAGCTCTATGGCAGCTACATGGTTCCTTCCAGGAGTTCTCTCCTTCCCCTGTGCACTCTCTCACCTGGAGGGAGTCGCTCACAGGCCAACAAGACTCACGCAGTCCAGTACTGCGTAGTCTCAACAATCCCACGGGAAAACAGACACAGGCTTTCTAAAAACTGGATTTGGAAATCACAGGATAGCTTCATAGTCATGGCTTCGGAACAGGGAATGCTCGCATAGGCTCGCTCAGATTTCCCGAACAAGCAAGAATCTTCCTCGAATTCAACACAGGATTCTCATAGTTTGGGGTTACACGCACGAGATTTCTCAGAATCAGACATAGACATTCGAGTCACAGGGTCCCACTGAGGTTCTCTACAGGAGTCGGGTTATTCATACTTCTTAGAGCTCTGTACACGTTCAAACAATGCGGTGGAATGGAATGGAATCTTCTCATGGATCACCCTGGCCATTTTATTCGCATGCACCAAGGTTGACACTTGTCACCCATGGAACTGCATGCGTTCCACCAGCACACGTTCCTCCCACCACTTGGGAATTCACGTGTCCTTCCAAAAGGACTTAGGATAAAAACATATGATGCACATATCTTTTGGAATAATATTAAAATATTATTCCCAGGCTTAAGCCCCCCTAGGCTTAGCCCCTAGGCTCAACACTTAGCCCCTTTCCCACCTTCCAACCCCTAATTCCTTTCCCACTCTGTGGATTCTCAGTCCCCCTTCACTCATTCATCATGGTCGGTTCGCACCTGGTGGTGTTTATATTTTATTAAGTGTTCTGCATGATTACATATTCAACAACAGGCTCCTGGCCTTCAATACTCAGGCTCCCTGGCCTAACAACACATAAGCCTCCAGCTTATGAAAACTTGGCTCACCAGCCTATAAAACATAATTACAATTCCTTTCCAAACATGGTTTACAACGGGGCTTGGCCTTGGGGACACTACAAAAAAAAACAAACAACCCATTTGATAACACTAGGAAGGATGAAGCACACACTCATGCATAGAGAAATAACGCAGTACCAAAAGGACCAAGGAGGAAAACAACAATGACTAGGATAGATAGTCAACAGGATGCCAAAAAGGGGGACATATCTCAGGCTAGTGAGGAAAGGGTACATGTTACAATGAGTGGGGCTCAACCCTCATAGACAAAAAGGAAGACAACATAGGTAGAAGAGATGCTACAAAAAATGAAGTATACCAAGGAAGACCCATTCATCACCTTGACATAGGATGATGCTGAGTTTGTTGCAAACAAGGTATAGGACAAGGGGGAAGAGTTGGTCCGCGCTACAAAGGAACAAAGAGAAGAGATCATGTCTAAACTCATAGAATTCCATGAAAATATACAATAATTAAATATTCATGTAGTACCACAAGCCACAATGAAACAACATGAAAATACACAACAACCCCCTGCACAGAAAGAAGGAAATGAGATGGTTCAACTAGTAGTGCAAGGCAAGGATACATTCACAGTCACACAACAAATGGTCAGAATGGATCAAGAGATTGCGCATAAACCCATGGGGGAAATTGACCATTTTGAGGTAGTCATGGCACATATACCCACCAAGGCACTATACAAACTCTAGGCTAGTATAATGCAAGAAGTACAATCCATATCCTGTGTGGATGCCACTAACTTGGAGGTGGGTAAGGGATTCGTAGAAATGTTACAAATCACCTACAACCAATTGACCTCGGAGAAAGAGGAGGAGAAAGAACATGATGATAATATATAGCAAGGGATAACAATGATATACGACCACATTCTAGATAGTGTGCAAGCACCAGAGAGGAGTGCAAAAGAAAAGATAGAAATCATTTCACAGAAAATTGAGGGATATAGGCAGGAAATAGAGGAGCTAAAAGTAAATATTAATCCTACGACTCCTCCTGAGGTTTGAGAACAAAGAGAACAAAAATCCACACTCCGAATAGCAAAGATGGAAAAGGAAGCAAGGGAATTAAAACAATTGTTTGGCATAACTGCACAGATTTGGACCATTTTAGAAGAGGATGAAAAGTTCCAATAATGGGACCAAAAAGAGAATAAAATCAACGCTACCATACAAGAGTTAAAGCAATGAAAAAAAACCATGATAATTACAGATCGCTTTAAGGGAACCCAAGAAATGAAGACTCTACAAATAGAGGTAAAGACAACGCAAACAGATAAGCAAGAAAGACAAGCTCAGTTGGAGCCCCTCCAGGAAAAAACAACACAGAAGATTGCACAGTTGGAGGAAGAGAAGACAAGCATGGCACAAGAACATTAAGAGAGCACAACATTACTAAAAGAACATATAATAACACAGATAGTCGAGGCGTTGACATACAAATATGCATAGGTGAAGGAAAAAGGAAAGAAAATACCAAAGAAGTTCCACAGCATGGAAAAGGCTATATAGGGAGCACATAGAACCTAAGTGGCTTAGGATGAGCCACATGTCAGTGTTGGGGGCCTATTGGGCAGATGCCTATTTTGGGAAGAAAGTCTTTTTTGGGCACAAGCCTATTTTTTGAGAAAGATCTGTTTTGGGGAAAGGCCTATTTTTGGAAATAAAGACCTAATTATGGAGTGTGCACAACACGTGGCAAGAAATAAGCATGTAGAAAAGGAAGGAAAAAAAAAACATGCAGGAGGAAAAACAACGTGGCGCATAGGAAGACAAGCCTAACCATGATAGGGTTAGGGTTTTTGAAAAATATTTTAATGGATATAATCCTATAAAGTAGTATAAATAAGGACCTAGGAGGTCGAGGTTAGGGGTTGTGGTTCAAGAGGTTCTATGGGTTCTAGAGGTAAAAGGTTCAGGAAGTTCAAGTGTTCAGTTGATAATTGTAAGAAAATTTGTAATGAGTCTTGTCGAAGATTCAAATAATTTAGTCTTTGAAGGTTAGGTCACAGGATGAGGAGCCTAGTGTGATCTAGTCAACCTCACATAGGGTTCCTACCCTCATTTTGAGTGTATTACTAAAGATGTAATGAGTGCAACACAAGATTTTACAACAAAATAAATAAAAGAGCAGAGAAGCTAGATATTTTTGGACGTATCCCAGGAGAGAGTGAACCACAACAAACCTTATGTTCTATGTGATTGTTAATGAATGTTTTACTTTTATGTTGATAATCAATATTTTAAGAATGAATAGTTAAAATAGCTATATCAGCATGCATGCATGGGTTTAAAGATGAATAAATCATAGAAGTAGATGAATGATTAACAAGGATAATGCATAAGGAAGAAAGAATCAAACCACAATATCCACTCATTCCTAGACTGAAAACATCTGAGTATTGCAGTACCCCATAAAAACTATCTCGGGTGAGACTGTGCTATGCATCCTATCCACACCTTTTCCTTTTGGTTTACTAGGAGGGCCGATAGTTTTGAGGGTTTTGTTGGAAAACTATTTGATATCAGAACTTGGGTCATCATAAGGAGAAGTTAAACCCAACAATGTACCATGAAGTGCCTCAACAAAGTACCAAAACATGTACCAAGATCACCAACAAATTCCTGTAACCATGCACCATATCATCAACCATATACCTCAAACAACATGGCAATCATCCATAGACCATGTACCTCAAACATGTGCCATATCACTCATGATATGCTTCAACCAATTACCAAAATATATCCCATAAAACATGCACCATAACATCACCAAAATATACCTCAACATGTACCATACCATCACCAAGATATAACCTTCAAAACATTCATATAAACATACCTTTAATCCTGTAGAAAACTTTTTGCATCATCATACCTTCCTGTAGCCTGGAACAAGCATCCCCTTTACTTTACCTCATCCTTGCTATTGAGCCTCAGAAATGTCACATTTATATCATTTTTTTCCTTCACTATTCCTTACATTTCATCGTCCCATTAACCTTCCATCATACCATTTCCATAATGATACTTGGGTTTCTCCTTATTATTTTCCATTGTATTCATTTCAGTATTATAAGTGAATTTATGATTAAATATTAGAAAAATGACATATTTTCATTATATATCAAGGTGAGATGAGTTTGATGATGTGTGCAGGCATATTTTAAGATTCCAACAAAGTCAAAGTTCACCACCTATCCTTAAATTCGAATTACATCTTCAAACTTTAAAGATTTGAAAGAGATTTAAAGATAATCTTTTAATCTAAATTCAAGGAGAAGATCATGGAGATCTAGATAGGATATCTTATCCAAGATATGTGTGGAGGATTTGAAGGAATAAGTTGAGAGAATAGTGGATCTGTCATTATGACACTCATGTATATAAGAGAGTGCTCTCTCTTCATGATGGGGATTCATATCATTCGGGGGGTGAGACATCATGTAATGGATAATTTGGGAAGTTGGAGTTAGAGATGAGAGATTAGACTTAGATCAGCTTGAAGTCTTAGGAGGGGATTCTTAGCTTTGTTATTCTTTCATGCTTTTCCATTTGACTCTTGTAATATAATTTGAGATTGATATATTGTGTGAGATCACATACGTCTTTTGTTATTCAACTCTTCACATGTTGTATTGCTTTCCTAGATTAATTTCTTGCTTTCCTAGTTAGTCTTTCAATGCTTTCCTAGATTAATTTCATTTCAACAATTTAGATTAGATTACTTCTACTTCATTCCTTCATATATAGTGTGTGTGCTTCGTAAGCTTACGAACCTCGTATTGATAAATTAAATGGTTGGGAAAATACTACAACAGAATTAAACGACAATATTTCTGCCTAACATTTTGGCGCTGTTGTCGGGGAAGCGCGATGGATTGAGGTTTAGTTTGATTTCCTGCAAGTGTGTCTGCATGTGTTGGTAAGGGGTCATAGCAGCTACTTGAGTGGATACTCCTCATGTTCTCCCTGCCATCTCTAGAGTGTGAATTTCAATTTACGCAAATTTCATTTTTTTCGCCAGTGTGAATTTCAATTTTAGCAAGTGTGTTTTCCGCAACTATGGAGAGTATGTGTTTCAGCAAGTATGATTTTCATTTCTTTTATTTTTGATTTGGGTGTTGTAAAAACCCCCTTTTCAATTTGTTTTAACAATGAGTGTCAGCTTGGAACTACTCACTCAGATCCTCGCGAAAGTCGGGATCTCCTCTTCTCAGGAAGAGGAGATCTTGACAACAATTAAAGATTCAAATACTCCTCTAGCAGAAAATGAGGATTCAAGATATGAAGACTCCTATGCATTAGATGATGAAAAAACATTCGAGCAACAGATTGAGAAAGATGAAGAGGAGTTACAGTAAGATCTGAGCGAGGAAAAACACGCCTATGAAAGCATTATCGAGCAATGGTTCCAGGTAAGCACTCGATCAAATAAATTTTATTTCTTAGTTAGTTTGTTGTTACAGCAACAAAATTTGTTTATTCAGGTAAATTTCTATTTTTTATTTGAAAAACTGCACATGAACATATTTTTGTTACTGTTGCATGCTTGGTTCCACTAGAAATTTGCCTACACGTAACCAATTTTTAATTCTAATTAGCATAGAGTAGGTAGGCTAATGAATAAAACAACATTTTTGCTCTATTTTTTTTAGAATAAGTATGCTCTCCTCCGCGCTTCGAGCGATCGCGAGGATTAGAAAATAGGGATGATTTGGATTTCAAGAATGAATGTTCTTGCAAACATGCTTAGCAATAAATCACAATAAAACTAATTTAACATGTTATTACAGCATGCTGATGCAGCGAAATTTTTAGGCTGTTGCAGCGTGTTGATACAACGAAAATTTTTGCTGTTACAACATGCTTATACAACGAAATTTTTACATGTTGTTACAGCATGTTGAAACATTGAAACTTTTACATGCTGAGACAGTCACTATCACAACAAAATTTATATGCTGAAACAATGACATTTTTTTTAACAGTGATCTGTAAACAATAAAACAATAGTGGCATTATGATAAAATAAAACAAACAAAAAAATATGGTCTGTAAATTCATGATTTTTACCCCACTGAACTATCTCGACATGCTGAAACAGTGACATTTTAGCTATAACATTGGTTGAACCGTCCCACGATTGAACTGTGTCTTCTTGGTTTGGTTTATTTCTAGTTTTGAGTCGCATCAACGCCGTCTTGTCCTTCGTATTTATCCTGTAACCTTGAAATTAAATATGCAACATTAAAACAATATGATCATGATAATTGATGTCTTCACATCGTCTAGATCTGTGCATTTGAGGTGCATTGTGCTAAGGCCAAGAGGAGAAGTAAATAATAATTAAAGACGAAAATGTGAATGGGATTGACTGAATTGTGGCCATGCTAAACCTACATCGATACCATATCTAGCCTTCACCTTTTTGAACTCTGCAATTAGAACCTGGATATGAGATTAAAATCTGTTTTCTTTACTTTGTAGATCTTCCCTTATCGTTTCCGCAATCTTGTCGATATTTTTTTTGTTGATATCTTGTCGACAACAAAACAAATCTTGATCGCCATTTTTGTTGTCATGGCACTATAATCCGAGGTGCCTGCGATATGGATTGATCGTGGAAGAAGATTCAATTGGTTTTAAAATATCCCGTACATGTGGCTCTATGTGCAACTTCATGTGCTAATAAATTCTTAGCCTATCAAAGTTAAATGGATCTTGGATCTCATTTTATCCAAAAAATCCGTGGCTCCCTTCCTTTCCGTGATCTAGTCCAATGTTTAATTGAATTCCAGATATTCATGCACTCAATATGGGATTCATCGTCATCAGTTTTTTTAGCCGTTGGTGGATAACAACATTAAATTTCTCACTTGACATCACAATCAAAATCATAAATTGATAATTAAATCTATCCAGACGTTGAAGTCCATGTATTGGGCAATCGAGTTCAATAATTGTTTATTATCTCTCATCTCATTGTGTTCTGGACATATAACAATTTGCTCTGACATTAACATGGAATTGCAGACAATGGAACAATGGAGGATTTTCTTTCCTCCCTGGAACAATGATGGATTTTCTTGTTAAAACAATTTTTGTGAGATCATTTTTTTTAAAACAGACTCAACAAAATTGCAACCGGTTGATATAATTATTTCCTGAGCAGAAATGAGGGCCACGCATAAGATTCTAGATGATATCTCGACGATAACATTGCCGATATATTCCAGACTATGAATAACCTATCCAGGGAATGGAGTGCATCTGACTCAACATCAAACGTGCCAATATTTATCATTATCAATGCAGATCTTCAGGATCTCTAATTGTCATTATTATCCATGTCATCTATAGATCTTGCACTCACCTCGGTATCTTCCACGTTGAATTTTTGAGTGTTGTTTTGTGCTTGATGTGATATGTAAGTCTGCATGGAACAATCCGTTGTGTAATTTCACATCATGATCGACACCTTTCATCAATCTTCACAATAAAAGCAGTCGGTCTTGCCTTTTGGTCGAGTGTATCCCATACAGTCGGTCTTGCCTTTTGGTCGAGTGTATCCCATACAGAAAACAAACTTATGCTTTGAATCAAATTGAATGCCTGGTGAATGTCTAAACTTCTTTTTGCTTCTTTTTGCTTGCTGGTATGTATTCTGATAGAAAGAGCCTACATTTTATTTATTCCCATCGTTTCTATGCAATTGTGAAGAGTAAACTATTAAATTTTATCATTATTTAGATATTGGGGTTGTTGCGATTATCTCCTTGATTGTTTCAATTGTTGCAATCCTCTCTTTTATTTTGCCTACTGGCTGAATATCTTCATGCATACTATACGGGCCATTGATATATCTCTACATTAAAACATCAACAACAATTATTGTTAAAGAGTGAGGATGTACAGTAGATCCAAATGACTTTAAAATTATTTGGCCATAAACATTTTGGCATTGGTTTGCAACACCAAAATGAAGCATTGTAGCATCATATACCACAATCCTCAAATGAACAGCTGCAGCCACAGGTTACGAGTACAGAAATCAAACCATCTCACTCTGGAGGACTGTTGATGCATCAGGACTCACCTAATAGTCAGCAATTGTGCCATCAACTATCTCAAAAATCATAGCAACAACAGGTACCATAACCACAACAGAAACAACAAAGAAAGTCACAAAATGAATCAAATAGTTTTCCTACTGAAATACAACCAAAGGCTGTGTTGCAAGGACTGCAGGAATCACAGTCCCAGGAGAAATTTCAGGTTCCAGAGTAGGTTGCACACTCAGAAGACCACCAATAGCTACAACAAGAAGTTGAACAAAGTATGGAAATTTAGAATGATGCTCAAAACGCTGAGCAACCACATCAATCATATCTAAGTGGAACAATGTTGATTGTAACAAATCAAAACAGAGTTGAAACATCATCTGGAGCTACTAGATCAACTAGACAACCAAGTACTTTGCTGAGTCACGACAACAATAGTATATCAAACAAGAACGTTCGTTGCTCTTTTTGTGTCATGCTAGTAAATGTCTTGCTGTTGAAGGACAATG
Source organism: Picea glauca (assembly GCA_000966675.3). Lineage (NCBI taxonomy): Eukaryota > Viridiplantae > Streptophyta > Pinopsida > Pinales > Pinaceae > Picea > Picea glauca. Next base: position 78,415 of record JZKD02S1615965.1, read on the forward strand.
CCAAACAACACATTGTTCCACTGCATATCCGTTATGGGCACACATTACAAAGTGTCATGATCCTCAATGTACTTATCCTAGGTGTCAAGCATCTAGAACTCTTCTATGACACCATCAAAATTGTCATGACTTACATTGCCCTGTTTGTGGTCATGTTCATCAAATAATAGTGCAACAGTGATAGGGACATGTTCAATCATCAAACCCAAGAGAGATAGGTTTAAAAAATGGTGTGGGAAAGTCTACCAATGATAATAATAGAGTTGAGACCCATGAATATCTGGTATCAAAATATGGAAATTCTGTGGAAGAAGCTCAAATTTAGGAACCTCCCCTCAAGAAAGAAAAGATTGAGCCTTCCTTTCTTAGTTGCATGTTTCCACAACTTGAAACTCCACATGCATCTACCTCAACTTTGAACAAGACACATATAGACTCCCAGGTTCAGCCTCAATTCTCCCAGCAAATTGGACAGTGCCCAGCATCAATAAAATCTGAAATCGCCAACTCTGTAAAATTAGATCCCACACCTGTGAAAACAGAGTTGGCTAGGAGTTTGATCCAAAGTATTTCTCATAATTATTCTAAACTAAAGAAAGATTCCACACTTGAGCATGATAAATCATCATGCCAAGAAATGAATCCTGACCCTTCTGTCATGTCTACAGTTAAAATCCCTGTGCAAGTTAAGTAAGAGATTGTGTCAGTTAAGAAAGAATCTGTCCAGGTCAAACCTGAATCGGGACAATGTAAGCCAAAAGTCACAACAACAGTACTCCCACCTGATAATTCAGCGGCATCAAAATTGGGAAAACCAAAAATCATAAGTGTTTTTGCTTCATTTTGGTATAAAACAAGAGCAATGACAGCTAACAAACATAAAAATTGGAAAAATATATAAAAAATGCAAATGGAAGTTTTTAAACATTCTTGAAAACAATAATAAATACATGTTTTCATGTTTAACATTCATTTGTTTTTCTTAAGTCACTTTGGCGGAAATCAATGACGAAGCGAATAAGTGCGAACAATAGGTATAATTGCATTTATTTTCTCATTTGTACTTATCTCTTGCATTTTATGTTTTGTGATGCTCTCACGAAGCTTTGATTGCATAATTAGTACTAAAGACTGATTGCAGGAACATGATACTCATTTTCCATGCCACACTGATCTTTAAGAATCACAACATTTTTCAAAAAACCATGTTTGCTAGATAGCTTGAAGGAGCTGTTACTCAACAGAAGTTGTTACACATCATGACGTTTGTTGTTACACAACATCAGTTTGATGATACACAAAAGCAATTTGCTGATACACAACAACTTTTTGTGCATCTTGATATTTGTTGTTACACAACAACTTTTTGTGCATCTTGATGTTCGCTGTTACACAACGAACATGCTGATACACCATGCTGGGATACCCATATTTCTGCATTTTGCCAAATTTCATGCTGTGTAACATTCTCCTTCAAAGCCGATTGGTCATCCCTGTGTTGAAGCCATCTTCCATTACCTTAACCTTCATGCTTTCACATGCCTATTTTTCTGATTTTCATACATTCCTTTATCTTTTTCAGTTCCTTTTTTCCTTTCCAGTTTTCCTTCTGAATAAAACAAACCCCCTTTCCATGATTACATTTCCTTGCCATAAACCCTGTTGCTACTGAGATATTTACATCTATAGTCCTACCACTCTTTTTATAAAATAGTGTTGACTGATGTGGGATTCCTTAAGGCCCACCTTTCAATAGTATTTCCCCATCGACCTTGACACCTTATCTGGGATATAGACTAGATTTACTTTTTGAGTACCTTGAGGCTTGCATGCCTTAATGGAAAGTTCTCTCGCTAGCAATCATGGGAATACATCAATGTCCCTTGATCGTTATATCTTGCAAGTGGCTCGACATCAACACCTCTATTTTCACTTCGCAATATGTACTTGGGTACCTTGACACTCAATGACATCAGGGGTGAGTTTGTCTTGCATTGGTTAACGACATTCATCAGTGGTTGGTAATCCAATGATTTCTCTTCATGCTTGACATCGACACATTCATTTGCATGATGAGAATTGTACCATTGGTTTTGTAGCAGGTGAAAACTATACACTTGTTCATGATCCCCTCAACAGTTGCAGCAGTTTGATTTTGGATCTATGAGAGTACCATAGTTCCATATTCTTTGCCTTCCACATTTTTCATGATTCAACAGTAGCAGTTCAGATTCCTTCACTTCCCATGATCCAATCACAGCAGAAGCAACATTAGCAGTTCCATTTTCTTGATCTTGTAGCAGTGACACCTTCCATCTTCCATTAGTTACAATTAGACATTCTTTTCTCCGACAGTTACAACAGCTGCAGCTAGAGCACCAATCACATTTTCTTGATCCAGTAGCCACAACAACTACATCTACTTTTTGGGTAAGTGAAGGTATGTTCTTTTCTAAGCTTTAATCACACGATTCCTTATATGCCGACTTGAATATTTTGGAAAATTTCCTCGCCATGCTCTCTTTCCTTCGATGACCTACACTAAGTTGCACAAGGGCATGCAACCGATTAAGTTGGCGGGTGGGGGGGGGGGGTATATTCACTACCTATTGACTACCAATATTCCATTTTCCCACTATTATCACTCCATTTTTCCATCTCATTTACTGTTTACCAAATTCCTTTTCCAATGACACTTTGTTGCATTTCGATTGATACACATACTGGCATGATTCATAAAGATAAAGAAAAGGCTTTCTTATACATAATGATGCTCTCTTATGCACATTGATAGCTTATTATTTTCAGTGAAGTACATGGCTAAATTATTGCAGCAAGAAAATCGATAAGTGAAATGAATGTTGTTAACAAAAGAACCAACATCTCTTGTATTCATGGTTGTCACACAAGAACCAATCATAAGAAAATTTCACATGTTGTTACACATATTTCACATGCTGTTACTCTTGTATCGCATGCCCTGGAAACATTCCTTGTTAAAAGAACATCATCAATCAAAGCCATAGTTTGAATGCCAAAAGTTCTTAATAAGATCCATGCATGGTTGCCTAAGCACATGCAATAAGTTGAGTTGGGGGGCATGTTGGGCCTCAGAAATGTCACATTTATATCCTTTTTTTCCTTCACTATTCCTTACATTTCATCGTCCCATTAACCTTCCATCATACCATTTCCATAATGATACTTGGGTTTCTGCTTATTATTTTCCATTGTATTCGTTTCAGTATTATAAGTGAATTTGTGATTAAATATTATAAAAATGACATATTTTCATTATATATCAAGGTGGGATGAGTTTGATGATGTGTGTAGGAATATTTGAAGATTCCAACAAAGTCAAAGTTCACCACTGTCACACATCCACTACGGCATAATAATTTTTTCCACCTTTTTGCCTTTTCTTGAGGGACAAAATCCCCGAAATCCTACGGGGCTTAGTGCATGCTAGCTCTTCCCTATTTCCACCTCCATGTGATCGTCAGTTATGACCACCGACCAAACAACTAGGCGCCTTTTCGCATTTCACGACTTAGCGATATAAGCGAGTCGAGTCTTTCGACTCTGCAAACCCCGAAATGCCAAAATGCCGAACCTCGAAAGGGCTGGCGAGTGACAAGATCCCTGCTTGGGTCTTGTCCACATGACCTTGTTCCGTGACCACGCACTAAATTGACAAAGCACTTACTGGCTTTTCACGATTCGGGGAACCGTGATGCGATGTCTCTTCCTCTCCCTTTCAAATCCTCGAAAATCTGTAATCTCCGAAGTTCCCCTCCAAAGGGAGATCAACGGCTATAAGCCTCCCCTGATCCGATGGTCCTGGCCGTATCGAGATTTCGGTAATCGGGAGTTCGAAATGCAAGAGAGTCAAGTATTTCGACTCTTCAAACCCGGAAACCCGATACTCAAGTTCTTGTATGAGATCCAACGGCTCTCAATGTCTTGGATCCAACGGTTCGGATATTTTCGGAGTTTCATGAATCGGGAGTTCACGATGCCATGACTTCAAAACTCTTGTCACTCCAATCCCTGAATCCTGATATGGGGATTTATGTAGGAGATCAACGGTCCTCGAGGATTTGGATCCAACAGTCCACGAGATTTCATAGCTTTCCCTGAACTCTGACCGCTCACCATGCATCTCCTCCGATGGATGATCTAGATCCCTTTCAAGACTCCTCCTTTCTGCCACGGAGCGCATCGGGGTTTCAAGTACTGGGATTTCATGACTTGCGAAGACAAGGGTTCTTTCCCTTTGGTTTCCTAGGTGCTGAAATGCCGAAATGCCGACCGACAGCCACGTGTCGCTCTGATGGACGGCTATGACCTTTACCCACGATCAACCGTTATGATATTTTTAGGATGATCAATCGGTCACTATCAAATCCTGACTTTCTCAAACTTATTCACACTTAAACCAATTCAGGGTTTCATTTATCAGGATTTCGTGACTTGCGACCCCCAGTGGCATAGATCCTCTGTCAATTCGAATCCCCGGTATCCAAAATACCGATGGACTCTCAAAATTTTCCACATGTCCTCCACTGATGGACGGTCTAGATCTATTTCGGGACTTCCACCATGGAGTGTCCCTATCTCTCATCATCAGGACTTCCGAAATCCCGAAGTCCGAAGCCCCGATATCAACTCCTCTTTCGGGACTTTCTCCTTTGTTCACGAGGCTTAACACTAATGCATCTCCTGATAGCTCTAATGGCTGTCGGGTTTTCTAACTAAGATCTGATGGTTTAGATCTGTCCCGTGCTGTGCACTCTCCTGCTGCTCCCTGGACGTGGAAAAACCAATGGTCCAGATACTCCCATAGACCTTGGGGATCTACGGTCCCGATTTCTTCGCTACTCATGAAGATAAAGGAAAAGGGTTAAGGCATTTGATGCCCTTGTTTCTTCTTTCAATATAACAATCATGAATGTCCGCAGATCTTCCGACAGGATCTTGTCTGTCAATCGATTCTTATCCCTATGCAGCTATTTTGGGATTTTGAGAGGCCCATTCTTCCTCATACAGGATTACTAAGACTTGCGCCTTCAAACCCTTTTTTTTCGGTTCTTGGTAAGTTTTCCAAGAGAGGGTATCTCTGTGGAGAGATTTATTCCGGGTATTCCTGGAAACGAATAAGGGTATAAATTTCCTGAGAACATAATTGAAGTCTGACTTAGATCGGTAAACATATAAATGGCAATTCATAAAACATAATCCATACGTGGTATTTCCATTATAAGCATGACACCACCATTTCTAGTCAAAACACCACACAGACAGTCTTATGCTCAAACCATTCATAAATTGCACAGACTATGAGCATACATATCAGCATATAAACTTCAAGATATAGGATATAAAACACTTATCAGAAATGACACTAGGTGTGATTGCAACTGCTGAGAGGGGTGCTCGTTTCCACCCAACCGTAGGCTCAATGACTCCCAACGGATTTACCACTAGCCACCCCCGAGCTGAGACCACGATGTTGTGAGACTACGTCTCTATTTGTCAGTGACCGAGAATGAAGGTTACTCTCCTTCTTCTCTTCTATCACTCACTCTGTATTTTTTCAGAGTTCTCCTCTTCCTCTTTCCCTCGCATCTACCTTGATCACACACTCCTCCTACCTCTTTCTCCTTTCGGCGAGGATGCGTGTGGCACGACCTTCCTCATGATGGTTAGGTCTGAGGACTCTACGGATGGGCGGTTCACCCCCATCCCTCATTACTCATGAGGATCCCTTTACCTACCAACCTGGCGAGTCATTTAATTTAGGGCCAGTGAGCCACTCTTGGTTCTCCGGGCCAGTGAAGTCCAAATACGGTATTGGTTTCGGTGGAAGTTAACACCACCATTCCAGGTGCCTTCCACTGCCTTTCTTCAACCATCTTGGTCTCTTTTTCAGCACATCCCCTCTCAGCAGTCCTGCAATATATATATTATAATATCATTCACATTCATCGACCTTTTTCACAAGGTCCATTAACATCACACATTCATATTTCTGAGTTTGCCACAATACTTGGCCAGCATAGTTATTTTTATAGACTGGGGGAAACAAGGTGTTACAATTCCCTCTCCCTTAAAGGAACATCATCCTCGATGTTCTATCTATCAACTTGACATGCATGTACTGGTGTAAACAAAATCGGATATGCCCATTTCATGGCATCCTCCATTTCCCATGTAGCCTCATCTAGGCCAAAATGTTTCCACTGCGCCTTGACCTATGCAATGGTTCGGTTCCAGAGTGGGGTTTCCTTTTTGTCCAGTATGCATTGAGGTTCTGGTAGAAATTCTCCCTCTAGTTCCACCTAGATCACATACCAATCAATTATATGGTTAGCATTATGTACATATTTCTTCAATAATGAGACATGGAAAAAATTATGTGCTTTGACTGTGGGAGGAAGTGCTAGCCTATAGGCCACAGGTCCCACTCTATCTATAACCTCAAAGGGTCCACAATACTGAGGTGCCAACTTGGCACAAGCTCCCATTTTCAGGGAACTTTTCTTGGGCCTAACTCTGAGATATACATGATCTCCTGCTTTGAACTCTCTTGGAGTTCTCTTTTGGTCGGCATAACTTTTCTGTCGGTTTTGAGCGACCTTCAGGTTTTGTTTTATCTGAGTCACTTGCTGTTCCATTTCTTTCAACATGTCAGGTCTAAAAGAAATCCTATTTACGGGATGATCAAAATCTGGACCAGGGGTCAAATTTTAGCTCAAAAATAAACGTTCTCGTAATTTCCTCAAAATGAATGTGAGCGTAGCCCTCATCATCACGAACCCAATGCAATTCATTTCATCTCAAACGGACATCGGGAGCGAGAGATATGGTGATCTGTTTGTCAAGTCAAACAGGCAAAATTTTTGATGCTGACTGGGCAGTCCATACAGTCCGTACAGATGCTGACGTGGCATGACCGTACACTGATGTGGAATAGGTGACGTGATAGAGCTGATATGGCTAACAGTTGGACGAATCACATTACGACACGTGGCATCATTTTATTGGGCAAATGTTTTGGTGCCACGTGGCCCAGTCATGGGCTGCCATGTGGCACCCCATTTTTGGTTTGTGTGTTGGTTCAAAAATTTATGGGGTCCGTGGGGTTTGAACCCCGGACCTCCCCCACTATGCAAAGTCTTCACAAACCTTTTCTAACCAACATGCCGCCGTTTGTTTCTTAATATGTATGCGGATAATATTATATTTGAATTGCATTTTGTATTGTTTTGGCGGGGGGTCGGGCCGGGGCTTAGCCCCGACCCGTGGTCCTATTACATAACACATGTGACCATGTTATATGCACATGGTTGTTGGCACGGGTTTTTTTTATGACCCTTGGTCATATGTCATGTGCCATATGCCCGCGACCTGGAGCGCGGAGGAAGTTTCAACGGTTATAACCATTAACCACTTTTGCTCATGCGCGAGGTCACATTACGCCATATGCCCAGGTGCCTAGGCGGTTAGGGGCTGGCGTGCCCTTAACTGTTCTATGGTTTGCACCATTGGCTTGGTTGCACCCGGTGTTGGGTTTTAACGCGTTTTGGGAGCATGTTCTGGGTTCAGAGAAGAAGGGTGCATTTTGGCGAACCAGTGACTGCAAGCTTGAAGGAGGAAAATGGAGGAGGCCTAACTTCTTCATCTTTTGGCCGATTGAGGTGCCGTAAAAGCCCAGCTAGGGGTTTTTGGACGTCC
>JZKD02S1615965.1:90294-108724 GCA_000966675.3 Picea glauca
AAGTAAATTTCATGTCTCTGTCGGACACGATCTCTTTCGGCATACCATGCAGTCTGAATATCTCCTTCATGAATACCTGGGTGATATCGATTGCTTTGCAAGTGGATTTGATATGGATGAAATGGGCAGACTTGCTCAATTTGTCCACAACTACCATAATGACATCGTTTTGTTTGGTTGATGTTGGAAATCCAGTGATGAAATCCATGGAGATGGTTTCCTATTTCCATTCTGGGATTGGTAGAGGTTGTAATAATCCTGCTAGGTGTCAGTGTTTTTCTTTAACTTGTTGGCATTCTATGCATTTGGCCAAGTACTCGGCTATGTATTTCTTCATTCCGGACCAATAGAATTGTCTCCTAGTGGTCGTGATCATCTTCTGGTATCTTGGATGACCAGAATAGGGTCTTTTATGTAGTTCATCCAGTATGAACCTCTTCAAGTCGTCACAATTTGGAATATAAAATCTACATCTGTAAGTGAGCTTACCTCCTTCGGTCATCTGGTAGCCTTCATATTTTTCTCCGGTGGGTTATTTCTGTAGATACATGGTCATGGTCTAGACAAAGGGATCTATTTCTTGTGCATTTCTGATTCTTTCCTTGACATCTATCTCGCAGGTGCTCACCGCTGCCAGGTGAATTGTTTTCATACTTTTGCTAAGGGCATCGACCACCCTATTTTCCTTTCCTTTAATGTGTATGATTTCGAAATCAAACTCGCTAAGGAGGGCCATCCACCTAGCTTGTCTAGAATTGAGCTTTGGTTGATCAAACAGGTATCACAATACACAGTGATCTGTCATAAGCACAAACTTTCTTCCCAGGAGGTAATGCCTCCACATTTTCAAGGCATGCACTATGGCAGCCAGTTCTAGATCATGGGTCACATAATTGACTTCATGCTCGTTCAATTTTTGGGATTCATAGCAGATCACACTTCCTTCCTACATAAGGAATCCTCCGAGCCCTTCCTTACAGGCATCTATGCACATGAGGAAGTCAGCTTCTAGATTGGTGATCTTCAACTCAGGTGCATGGGTCAGTAGATGTTTCAGGGTTTGAAATCTTTCTTCACATTTCTGTGTCCACAAGAATTTTGTCCCCTTCTTCTGGAGGGCAATGATTGGACAACCAATCTTGGAAAATCCTTTTATAAATCTGCTATAGTATCCTGCTAATCCCATAAAGGATCTAATGTCTGAAACATCCTTTGGGGTAGGCCATTCCATGATAGACCTGATTTTGTCAGGATCTATCGCTACTCCTTCTTCGGAGAGAACATGGCCTAAGTAATGTATTTGCTTCTGGAAGAATTCACATTTGCTGAATTTGGCATAGAGCTGATGTTCTCTTAGCACTTGTAGCACAAGTCTAATATGCTCTTCATGCTCTTTTCTATTCTTGGAGTAAATTAATATATCATCAATAAAAACAAGCACAAATTTGTCTAGGAATTTGCTGAGTACATTGTTCATCAAGCACATAAAAGTGGCAGGGGCATTGGTCAACCCAAATGGCACYACCACAAACTCATAGTGRCCATACCTCGTTYGGAAGGCAGTTTTATGGATGTCTTCACCCTTGATTCAGACTTGATGGTATCCCAACCTCAAATCAATCTTTGAGAAAATAGACGCACCCCCCAATTGATCGAACAGGTCATTGATCCTGGGCAAGGGGTACTTGTTCTTTATAGTTACCTTATTGAGTTGCATATAATCTATACATAGTCTAAGGGTACCATCCTTCTTTTTCACAAACAGGACTGGTGCTCCCCATGGATACACGCTGGGCCAAATATAGCCCTTATCCATCATTTCTTTTAGTTGCAACTTGAGTTCAACTAACTCAGGTGTACTCATCCGGTAGGGTGCCCTAGACACCGGAACCACTCCTAGTGCAAGTTCTATCAAGAATTCTATGTCCCTTCTTGGAGGTAGACCCAGTACCTCTTCCGGAAATACATCTCTGTATTCTCTCAGGATAGAGTGATCATTAGGGCTTGGTTTGTCACCTTCGATTGTTTTCAACACCTGTATTTCATATAGGGGACATCCCTTTTGGAAATACTTTCTCATTTGCAGAGCTGATATTTGTCTCACCGAGACAGGTTTTCAGATCCCTTGAAGGGTTATCCTCTTTCCTTCCTTACTTACACATTCTAAGGTTTTATGGTAACAGTCCAATCTGGCTTTAAGGGTGGCCAGCCAGTCCATACAAATCAATAGGTCATATGATCCCAGGGGTAGTATGTTAAGGGTTGTATGGGTGGGGAATTTACCCAACATCAATTGGCAGGCTAGTATAACCTCTGCTACCCTTCTCTTGGTGCCAGTGGCTAACTGTACCAACCATGGCTTAGTATGTTTTTATGGATGTAGTTTGCACTTATCAACAACTTTAGGGGCTATATAACTCAAATTTGAACCAGGGTCAATTAAAACAGACACTAGATGGTTGGAAATCATACCTTCTATTTCCACTACTAAAGCTTGGTGGTCATCTTGGTTATTATCCAAGGCTGCATGAATTTGTGGCACACTCCTAGCCACATCATTGACGGTAGTAGTTTCCTGGATGTTATAAATCCTTTGACTATCTTGTTGTCGGTGTGGGCAGTATCTCAATAGATGTTCTTCCCCACAACCCCAACATTTCAAAGGTTCTCTCTTTGGGTTATTAGTCTTCATTGATATGGGTCCAAAAGTTTTATTTCCCCTCAAGGAGGGAAAATTCTGCTGGTGCATACTCTGGGCTAGGAAGCTCATTCTTGGGTTCTTCTTATAGTTCTTAAATCCTGGGGATTTAATTTCCTTTTTTTGAAATCTTGAACTATTCTTCTGTTTCCATCTTTCGCGAGGTTCTGCTCGATACCCACACTGTTCATGACAATAGGTTGCCTTTCGAATAGTGCCTTCTAGAGTCTTTGGCTCATCAAATTCAATTCTATTCCGATAGTCCTTAGGTAGTCCACTGATGAAACATTGCACCTTTTCCTTTTTCACCTTGATATAGGGTACATACCTCAACAAATTGAGGAATTTGTTGACATATTCTTCTATAGTGAGTTGTCCCAGTTTGAGTTCATAAAACTCTTTAGTCTTTTCGTTGAAATATTTTTCCGACAGATACTTCTTTCGGAAGTATTTCTCAAACCGTTCCCAAGACATGTCCTCTTTACGAACCCCTTTCACATTCTTAAGGTCTTCCCACCAAATGGAAGTCTTTCCGTTCAAGTTGAAGGTGGCCACTCGGGCCTTCATATTTTCTAAAAAGTCATGGACTCTGAAATACTTCTTTAGTCCAAGTAGCCAGGCCTCTGCTTCCTCTCCCTTCTTTATTTCACCGTTGAAGGAGGGTGGTTTGGCTTTTCTGAATTCTTCAGATTTACAACCTTTGGAAGACTTTTTCTTCTTCCGTTTCCTTCAGGAATAGGAACTGGTTCTGTTGCTAGAAGAGCCCTCTGAAACTCCAGCTTCCTTCTCAGGGGAATCATCCGACGCTTGTCCTTTATCTCTAGGGTGGACCTTTTTTGAGGTGCTCCTCTCAATGTGGCCACTGATATGACCATGTTTCTGAGTTTTAGGTTCATGTTGGATTTGTCTTCGTAGATCGGATAAACTCTGCAGTAAAACTATGTTAATTTCTATTTACTTTTCTTTTTCTTTCATCATCCTTTCATTGTCAGCCTTGCAGCTTTGTAATTCGACCATGAGACTCCTCACAGTCTCGACTAGATTTGGAGGGGTCCCTACTTCCCTCCTTTCGTTAGACTCTTCGTCTCTATTGTGGGAGCCTTCCCCCACTTCATGGTGAGTCACCATACTTATGCGTTGATAATTTCCCGCAGTTGATCTTCCGCTTGTGTGCAAAAGGGGAAAAAAAAAACACTGGTTGTTAGTCAATATTTATATTTATTTATAACCAGTACATAATTCATATTTTCACATGTACACACACAATAGGGGTTTTTCATTCTTAACTTCATCTTTTGATTAGGAAGGTTAAGACAAGGGGTTACTCTTTTTAAGAGTGTTTCGAACAGAGCTTCTGCGCAACTCGTTCATGAGCCCAAGCAGGCCGAGTGTTGTAACCATGCTCTGATACCAATTTGTCACACATCCACTATGGCATAATAAATTTTTCCACCTTTTTGGCTTAGTGTTGGTTAGCTCTTCCCTTTTCCCACCTTCATGTGATCGTTGGTTATGACCACCGACCAAACAACTAGGCACCTTTTCGCATTTTGTGACTCAGCGATATAAGCGAGTCGAGTCTTTCGACTCTGTGAACCCCGAAATGCTGAAATGTTGAACCCCAAAAGGGATGGCAAGTGACAAGCTCCCCACTTGGGTCTTGTCCATGTGACCCTGTTTCATGACCACGCGCTAAATCGACAAAGCACTTACCAACTTTTTGCGATTCGGGGAATCGTGATGCGATGTCTCTTCCTCTCCCTTTCAAATCCCTGAAACTTCATAATCTCTGAAGTTCCCCTCCAAAGGGAGATCAACGGCTATAAGGCTCCCCTGATATGATGGTCCTGGCCGTATCGATATTTTGGTAATCGGGAGTTCGAAATGCAAGAGAGTCAAGTCTTTTGGCTCTTGAAACCCCAAAACCCGATACTCGAGTTCTTGTATGAGATCCAATGACTCTCGATGTCTTGGATCCAACAGTTCGGATATTTTCAGTGTTTCTTGAACCAAGAGTTCACAATGCAATGAATTCAAAACTCTTGTCATTCCAATCCTCAAATCCTGATATGGGGATTCATGTAGGAGATCAACGGTCCTTGAGGATTTGGATCCAACGGTCCATGGGATTTCATAGCTTTCCCCAAAATCTGACCGCTCACCACACGTCTCCTTCGATGGACGATCTAGATCCCTTTCAAGAATCCTCCTTTCTGCCACAGAGCGCATCGGGGTTTCGGGTACCAGGATTTCACAACTTGCAAAGACAAGGGTTCTTGCCCTTTGGTTTCCCGGGTGCCGAAACACCGAAATGTCGACTGGTAGCCACGTGTCCCTCCGATGGATGGCTGTGACCTTTACCCACGATTAATCATTATGATATTTTCAGGATGATCAATCGGTCACTATCAAATCCCGACTTTCTCAAACTTATTCACACTTAAATCGATTCAGGGTTTTGTTTATCAGGATTTCGCGACTTGCGACCCCCAGTGACACAGATCCTCTGTCAATTCGAATCACCGGTATCCGAAATACCGATGGACTCTTGATCTCTGCCACGTGTCCTCCACGGATGAATGGTCTAGATATATTTCAGGATTTCCACCATGGAGTTTCCCAATCTCTCGTCATCAGGACTTCCGAAATCCCGTAGTTCGAAGCCCCGATATCAACTCCTCTTTCGGGACTTTCACCTCTGTTCACGAGGCTTAACTCTCATGCATCTCCTGACAGCTCCAACGACTATCGGGTTTTCTAACTAAGATCTGATGGTTCAGATCTGTCCCATGCTGTGCACTCTCCCGCTGCTCCCTGGACGTGGAAAAACCAACGGTCCAGATACTCCCACGAACCTTGGGGATCTACAGTCCCTATTTCTTCACTACTCACGAAGATAAAGGAAAAGGGTTAAGGCATTTGACACCCTTGTTTCTTCTTCTTATCTAACAGTCGTGAATGGCCACAGATCTTCCGACATGATCTCGTCTATCAATCGATTCTTATCCCTACGTGGCTATTTCGGCATTTTGAGAGGCCCATTCTTCCTCGTACAGGATTACTAAGACTTGCGCCTTCAAACCCTTTTTTTTCAGTTCTTGGTAAGTTTTCCAAGAGAAGGTATCTCTGTGGAGAGATTTATTCCAGGTGTTCCTGGAAACGAATAAGGGTATATATTTCCTGAGAACAGACTTGAAGTCTGACTTAGATCGGTAAACATATAAATAGCAATTCATAAAACATAAGCCATACGTGGTCTTTCCATTATAAGCATGCAACCACCATTTCTAGTCAAAACACCACATAGACAGTCTTATGCTCAAACCATTCATAAATTGCACAGACGATGAGCATACATATCAACATATAAACTTCAAGATACAGGATATAAAACACTTATCAGAAATGACACCAGGTGTGATTGCAACTGCTGAGAGGGGTGCTCGTTTCCACCCAACAGTAGTCTCAGTGACTCCTAACGGATTTACCACTAGCCACCCCTGAGCTAAGACCACGATGCTGCGAGACTGCGTCTCTGTTTGTCAGTGACCGAGAATGAAGGTTACTCTCCTTCTTCTCTACTATCACTCACTCTGTATTTTTCTAGAGTTATCCTCTTCCTCTTTCCCTCGTGTCTTCCCTGGTCGCACACTCCTCCTGCCTCTTTCTCCTTTTGGTGCGGTTGCATGTGGCACGACCTTCATCGCGGTGGTCAGGTCTGAGGACTCTACGGATGGGCAGTTCACCCCCATCCCTCATTACTCATGAGGATCCCTTTACCTACCAACCTGGCGAGTCATTTAATTCGGGGCGAGTGAGCCGCTCTTGGTTCTCCGGGCCAGTGAAGTCCAAATACGGTATTAGTTTCGGTGGAAGTTAACGCCACCATTCTAGGTGCCTTCCACCACCTTTCTTCAGCCATCATGGTCTCTTTTTCAGCACGTCCCCCTCTCAGTAGTCCTACAATATATATATTATAATATTATTCACATTCATCGACCTTTTTCACAAGGTCCATTCACATCACACATTCACATTTCTGAGTTTGCCACAATACTTGGCCAATATAGTTATTTTTACAGACTGGGGGAAATAGGGTGTTACAACCACCTATCCTCAAATTCGAATTATATCTTCAAACTTTGAATATTTGAAAGAGATTTGAAGATAATTGTTTAAGCTAACTTCAAGGAGAAGATCATGGAGATATAGATAGGATATCTTATCCAAGATATGTGTGGAGTATTTGAAGGAATAAGTTGAGAGAATAGTGGATCTGTCATTATGACACTCATGTATATAAGAGAGTGCTCTCTATTCATGATGGGGAATCATATCATTCGGGGGGTGAGACATTATGTAATGGATAATTTGGGAAGTTGGAGTTAGAGATGAGAGATTAGACTTAGATCAGCTCGAAGTCTTAGGAGGGGATTCTTATCTTTTGATTCTTAGCTTTGTTATTCTTTCATGCTTTGTCATTTGAATCTTGTAATATAATTTGAGATTGATATATTGTGTGAGCTCACATATGTATTTAGTTATTAAACTCTTCACATGTTGTACTACTTTTCTAGATTAATTTCATTTCAACAATTTAGATTAGATTACTTCTACTTCAGTCCTACATATATAGTGTGTGTGCTTCATAAGCCTACGAACCTTGTATTGACAAATTAAATGGTTGGGCAAATACTACAATAGAATTAAACAACAATATTTCCGCCTAACACTCGCTACTTCATATTCACTAATAAAGTGTTCACTAGATAGATATTCAATGAACTTGTGTGTAAGAACGAGAGACTCTTTATGTGTATTTAAACTCTTCCATGTAACTTCTTTTCAACCACTTTAACCTTAATTAATTTCTTGTTGTAACCACTTTACCCTTAATTAATTTATTGTTACAATTGTTTTACCCTTTTTCCTAATTTTAGGGCAATAACAGTTTCACCCTTTTTTCCTAATTTTAGGGTCATAACTGTTTTACCCTTTTTCCTAATTTTAGGGTCATAACTGTTTTACCCTTTTTCTTAATTTTAGGGTCAACCTGTACTTTCTTTTTACAACCATTTTTCCCTTAATTAATCACTTTGTAACTGTTTAGGGCTTCTTAAACATTCTTTGGGGCTTCCAACTTCATGAGGCCATAAATCCTCAACCATGAGGAACCATGTTGCATACCACCTACCATTGGAAATGACATGACGAGAAATATCCATCCATGAGTATGTTACTTGCCTTTATGCTTTCGTTTATGTTCAAATTCCTCGAACAACTTTGGGTTCCACAACCACACCTTCAGGGCTTCTTGTAGACTTCGTCAATTACACTCATCTCTGAGACTTCTTCTAGGGATGACATCAATCAACTTACCAAAAATATCAACCATACAAATCACAAACAACTGTCCAACGATCTCGTCCACATATTTTGGGCTTCCAAAATTCTCCAAGGGTTGACTCGATCACATCTTAGGGTCTTCTGGACTTCTCCAAGGGTTGACATCAATGACAAACAACTATCCAATATATTTATATTATAGAAGAAAGAGGTAAGAGTAGCATCGTACAAAAGTGGTTGTACAATATCTTCGTACATGTACACAAGTTTCAGTGGAGACAGTCATGTTTGTACGTGGGTTTGCTGAAGGAAAGGCACATGCACCTAAAAAAACATGCTGGTATAGGGTCATATAGTAGCACATGAATTTCCAGTTATGTTTATAGTGTATATTCTTTTAGTGAACCATTTTCCTTGTTACAAGAGCCCTAATTTGACCATAACAAAAGCATCTAAGTACTGGTTTTCAATCTGGGGTTTTTCTAGGGGTTTATACCCGAAAATATTGGTGTCTTATGTTTGCATGATTTGGTTTCCAGTTTGCGTTTCCACTGCATGTTTAGCTGATTACTTAGTTGTTCTTTTAGTAGATAAAGTGATTTTATTTTGATATAACTTCTGGTTGCTGGGTTGAAGTGGTAAAATCAACATGGTATCAAAGCATGATATTTGAAGGGAGGAAACCATGTACAATGGTATCAAATCACATCCTTTGAGAGGAATCCTAATCTCAACAATGTTTGCAACAGATCTTATCAGGTTGATAACCAATAGATGGAAATTGAAGATAGATTTCAGGGAAACAATAGTAATGAGAAATGAGGCAGAACATGGGTTTTTGTAGGTGTGCAAAGGTGTACATGGGTCACAAAAGGGAGAGTCACGTACATATGCGAGATGTAGTGGTGAAAGTTTCATACATACATGAGGTGTAGTGGTGATAGTCAGGTACATACACAGGCTATAGTGGTGACAATTTCATACATGGCCATGGACGTACAAGACAATACAAGGGCAGTTTCAGCAGAGGGTTATTAGATCATATCTTGGAGATGGAAATTTGATGTGATTTGAGGATAAGTTGGATGAGGTTTCCAACTACAGTCATTGGAAGGAGAGAATCATGTCGGTGTTGATAGAGAATGGGATTTGAGAATTTGATAATACTCAAATAACTTCACCAATAGATGCGACAACTCTAGTCTGTTAGGCTATTTAGACACTTAAGAGTTAGTTAAGAGCAACTTGGTCTAATCTGCTGTTAGGAAAAAGTGTGTATCTTAGTGTGTTTCTTTAGTATGCATTTTTAGTTAGGAAATCTGATGGTCACAGTATGTTCCCGATATAGAGTGATCTGTCAATTCATATTCTCCTCAATCGTAACGACTACATTGATCTGTGGCTTAGCACCCAATTGGTCCATGATATATATTTAAAGAGAATGCATGGTATTTTTATGATGATCAATTGTGAGAAACTCTCTTTTAAATATCTTTGTAAATTTTTCTTTTGTAATAATAAATTGATCCAAGTGACCATGTTGGCCGGGGTCATGGATGTTTCCTTGTAGGGGTTTTACCACGTGAAAACATCAGTGTGTTGATCTTTTGTTTGGTTGTGTGAATGGTTACTAAAGGTGTTCATCCTCTACTGTAATACCTATGTTGTCGAACATGGTATCATAGCACATTTGAAGACCCACTCCCATTGTAGATCGAGATTGTGAAGCCATGTTGCCTCATATCACTACAAGGAAAAGACCCTCTAGCGAAGGATTTTGCAGAAGACCCTATAAAAATAGCCCCAAAATCCATTTATAGCAGAGGACACTAGTGGAGGTGAGTGGGAAGAGGTTTTAGTGGATGTTTTTTTACAGTGCTTTTATAAATGCATAACGCACAGGTGCGTTTTATACTACAGACGCACCGATCTGCACCCTGGTAGGGTTATTTAAAAAAGAAATACTCTAGTGTGCTACTTAAATAATGATGCATCGGTGCGCACCATTGCTCTAAAAAATGGTGCACCGTGGTATGGTTATTTTTTAAAAAATATACTCCAGTGCATCTAATAATCGAGTGCACCGTAACAAGGTTAAATAAAAAAATATTACTAGTTGTAAAATTCATTTTTACCCTTTCAATGTTTTATATATCTCAAGCACCGATGCAACTTTTTCCTCTCTAAAGTGCCCTGTTATCGGTGCTTCCCTTGCTTGCCTTCCTTCTGTCTTTTGCTCAGTGCATTGCTTTCGAATTTTTCCAAACGATGAGATTTTTTTTTTTTTTTTTGACTACGTGGAAACCATGCCTCCCTGACGAGGAAATGTCTAGGTAATGTATTTATTTATTTATAACTTAAACTTTTAGTGGATTGAAATTCAAAATTGAGTTAAATTTCCATTGATTTTATTTTATTTTTCTTCGCGGTGCGTTCGAGTCATTTGTCTCACACTATGGACGATGCACCCTGAAAATTTACAGGGTGCACTAAAGCACCATGACTACTTTTTTTTAGTGGTGCATTTGTAAACTCTAACGCACCAGTTCGTTGGTTAAACTTTAATGCACCGGTGCATAATTTTAAAGACACATTTTGTAAAATAATATAGCTGATTTTTCATGATGCGTCGAAATAATGTTAACGCACCGGGGTGTTGTGTTAAACAATGCACCGCATAAATAAGATATATTATTTTATGCGGTGCTTTGGTAAACTTACGCACCAGTGCATTAATTATTAACCAACACACCACTGTAAAAAAATAGAGCATAAATGCCAAATTACCATAATTATCATTTAAAAAAAAATTATTGGTGTCGTGCATCGCCTTTCCTGTAGCACAATGGTGCATGTCGGGAAAGGCTACGCATTACAATAAAAAAAAATTTAAAATGGTTTTACGGTGCTTTAGGATTTTAATTTTTTATTATTTTAGGCAGTGCTTCGGTTAACCTTAACACACTGGTGCAGTAAGGTTATACAACGCACCACATAAAATAATATAACAAATTTTATATGGTGCGTTATGTTATATGTGTGCACTGTAGACGGTGCTCACAAGTAATATACACACCACAAGAGGTGCTTGACTGTTTTTTGGGCGCACTGGTGATGGAATTTACTTATTTTTTGAAGAATGTTATTTTTCCATATTTATAAATAAATTTATTATTTACTAATTGTTTTTTTATGTTTTATGTATGAGGCAGATGTATTTTATATGCTAATCATGTAGAGACATCCGTGGAGAGAGAAGAAACAACAAGAGGAGTAGAGGGTTGACCTGTACAATGTTGTATGAGATTGGGAGGTGAGGGAGAGGGAGAGGGATTTGTACCCTCACCCTATTACTGCAACGATCCAAGTCCTCTTGAGGAATGCAAGTCTCCTTAAGTAATATGAGGAGGCTACATCCATGAAGGGGCACTTCAGTTTCTTGGTGCAACAGATCTGTCAATGGGATGTCCATTGACAAGATTTCCATGTCGATCCTGATCAGTGGTACCAACCCATTGAGGAGGATATATATTTTATCACTCTGCTATCAAGGAGAGGGGAGGATTTTGTTGGGTGTGTGTTATATTGTTTGCATGTGTGCGTGTGGGCACGTCAGATATGACAACTGTGTCTGACGATCCCTTGTACTAGTGCTCTATTTGTGCCGTGTGCAATAGGTTCTTTCTTAGGGGGGGGAAGGTATGCCACCCCTAGTTACGCACAACATTCGGGGTAGCACCTCGATTTTTTTTTCCCCTGTTGATGGTTTTTGGTATATATCTTTTTGTACTATGTGAATGAGCCATTGATTAAATTCTTTTTTTCTTAAGACTCTATATGCATTGCTTTACTTCACAGGTTTAAAACTTACATGTGGTATCAAAGCTCATTTTTGGCTTCAGAGGGATGCCTTTGTTGTTGAGGGTTTGGCTCGATCTTGATAGATCAAGTTCATCTTGGGTCTGTGATAAACTTGGGTTTAGTGGGATCTTCTGTAGTGGTGATTTGAGTGCAGAAAGAGGAACTTCTCTATCTTCTGTAGTGGTGAAGTTCAACGGTAAAAACTTTGAGCTATGGAAGCTAAAAATGGAGGACCTTCTTGTAGACAAAGAACAATGGATCATTGTGGATCCTGATACACAACCTACTAGTACACTGTCTACTAGCACACAGGCTATTGGTACACAACCTACCAGTACACCACCTACTGGTATGTTGAAGGAAGATTGGGAGAAGTTGGCAGAAGAGAAAGGAGTACTATTTGACTCTGCCTGGCAGATTTGGTGTTGTTGAATGTCTCAGGAGAATCTATAGCCAAGGAACTATGGGATAAGTTGGGGAATTTGTATCAATCAAAGTCCTTGGTAAACAAGCTGTTTCTTTGAAAGAAGCTGTATAATCTTAGGATGGAAGATGGAGATTCAGTGACAGAACATCTAAATGCCTTTAATACTCTGGTAATTCAACTTGGCTCTGTTAATATTACGATTGCAGAAGACGATAAGTGTATTACTTTGTTATGTTCTTTGCCAAAATCTTGGGATAATATGGTTGTAGCAATAGGTAGTACCACTCAATCTACATTGAAGTATGAGGATGTAGTTGCATCCATGTTATCTGAAGAGATGAGGAAAAAAAGCATGGATGGTCGCAACACAGATGCTTTATTTGTAAGAGGGCATACCCAAGAGAGGAACCCTGGTAAGCCTTCGGGGTGGAGATCTAAATCTACAGGTAGATCTAAGTCTCCAGGAAAATATTTGAGGAAATGCTGGAAGTGTGGTAAAATAGGGCATTATAAGAAAGATTGCAGTCTAAGAAGGTTGAAAAACCAAAGGGATCTGATAGTAACTCTTCCATAGAGGAGAAAACCTCCACTGAAGAAGGAGGTGATGTTGACCTAGCATCTACAAGTACGCATGTAGACCATGATGTATGGTTGATCGACTCAGGTGCATCATACCATATGAATCCTTACAGGGAGTGGTTCTATGAATATAAAAAATATGATGGTGGTGATGTATTCCTAGGAGATGACTCGACAACAAAAATCTTGGGACGTGGAAGGGTTAAGTTGCTACTAAAATATGGAAGGATTATAACTCTCCCTGGGGTTTTGCACATTCCAAAACTAGCCAGGAGCCTAATATCTGTAAGCAAGATGGATGATGCAGGAGTGGATACTGTATTTGGAAAGAACACTTGCAAGATGGTACAAGGAGAAATGGTGATGATGAGGGGAGTTCAGTGTGGAACTCTGTACAAGTTGTTGGGAAGCACTTATACTAATGGGTGTAACAGTTCTGTTGTCCTTGAGTAGACAAATAAAGAAGACAAGACCAATATCATCCCTGAAAAGAAGACCATGTTGTGGCATCAAAGACTGGGAAATATTGGAGAAAAGGGCCTTCGAACACTACACAGTAAAGGTATGGTTGAAGGTATGTCTAATTTTACTCTGGATTTTGATTTTTGTGAACATTGCATATATGGTAAACAAAATCAAGTAAGATTCCCATCTGGTGCTACAAGAGAAAAGGGGATCTTAGAGTTGATACATAGTGATGTGTTTGGACTTGTTCCTATTCCATCCCTAGGTAAATCTATGTATTATGTTTAATTCATAGATGATTTTTCAAGGAACACATGGATTTATTTTCTTCGAAAGAAATCTGAGGTATTTGATAAATTTAAAGAGTTTAAGGCTCTGGTAGAAAATCAGACAGAGAAGAAAATAAAGGTATTGAGAATAGATAATGGTGGATAATTATGCGGAAATGAATTTGAATAATTCTATAAGAAGTGTGGTATAGCAAGGTAGAAGACTACTCCATACACTCCTCAACATAATGGAGTTGTAGAAAGGATGAATATGACATTGATGGAAAAAACAAGGAGCATGCTTAGCGGTGCTGGGTTAGGACAAGAATTCTGGGCAGAGGCAGTGGGTATAGCATGTTACCTAGTCAATTGATCATCTTCATCAGCGTTGGATGATAAAAATCCACACGAGGTATGGTCTGGAAAGAATCCCTCTCTTCAACATCTTAGAGTGTTTGGTTGTGATGCTGATGTACATGTTCCAAAGGACAATAGGAGTAAGCTGGATAAAAAGGATGAAAAGTGTGTCTTTATTGGTTATAAAGATGGTGTGAAAGGTTATAACTTTGGAACCCAGAAACCAAGAAGATTTTTTACAATCGAGATGTTGTGTTAGAGAGGTAAAAGATGTGTCCAAACAGGAATTCCTACCAACGCAAGATGAACTTGAGAAAATAGAGCTTGAGTTGGATGATGGAAAATATGAATCATCTGAAGAAGAGGAAGCAGAAGAAGAAGAAGAAGAAGAGCCTCATACCCCAGTATTGAGGAGATCAGTGAGAGATAAAAGGCAACCGGAAAGGTATAGTCCACCTGATTTCCGTTCAAATTTTTCTTTATCTATTACTGATGATGATCCCATAACTGTTAGGGAAGCAGTGAATTCAGAGGATAGTAAACTCTAGAAGAAGGCCATGGTTGAAGAAATGGATGCCTTGGATAAGAATAAGGCATGGGATATAGTTGAGTTTCCAGCAGTAAGAAAATCTGTTGGTAGAAAATGGTTGTTTAAGAAGAAGTTTAATGCACAAGGTAAAGTGGAGAAATACAAAGCTCGGTTAGTAGCAAAAGGTTATTCCTAGATAGAGGGAATTGATTTTGGTGAGATTTTTTCTCCTGTTTCTAAGTTAAATTCTATTAGATTTCTTTTATCTATTGCTACTACTTTTGATCTTGAAGTGGAACAGATGGATGTGAAGACAACATTCCTACATGGGGATCTGGAAGAAGAAATATACATGAAGCAACTAGAAGGATTTGCAGTGAAGGGAAAGAAAGAGCTGGTCTATAAGCTAAAGAAGTCACTATATGGTCTGAAGCAATCACCTAGGATGTGGTACCAAAAGTTTGACACATACATCCTTGGATTGGGACTTGTAAGAAGCAGGGCTGATCACTGTGTATATTCCACGTAGGTTGGTAATCACTTCATTTAGGTAGTGTTGTATGTTGATGACATGTTGTTGGTAGGAAATAACATGGATGTTATCAAGGAGGTGAAATCACAGCTATCCTCCAAATTTGACATGAAGTATCTCGATGCTACTAACTTCATTATGGGAATGGAGATTGAAAGAGATTGTGCAAACACGAAACTCTAGTTGAATCAGAGAAAATATGTTGAGACAATATTGCAGAGGTTTAATATGCATGGAAGTAAACCGTTCAAGGTTCCTATTCTCATAGGTGTAAAGTTATCTACAGAACAGTGTCCCAAGACACAAGAAGAAGAAGAGGACATGTCCCATGTTCCATATGCCAGTGCATTTGGCAGTTTGATGTATACAATGGTTTGTACTAGACACCACCAGTTATGGATTGTGCTACCAAGGAAGACTAGGATTGGATAGAGTGGTAGACATACATGGCTTTGTTGATGCAGACTAGGATGGAGACCTGGATCGCAAAATATCTACAGGTGGGTATGTTTTTAACCTATTTGGAGGAGCAATCAGTTGGATGAGAAACAGACAGGATGTAGTGGCACTCTCAATTACAGAAGCTGAATACATGGCAGCCACTCATGCAAGCAAGGAAGCAGTATGGTTATAAAGATTGTGTTCAGGTATTGGGTTGGTACAACAAGCAGTGAGATTATATTGTGACAGTCAGAGTGCAATCTTCTTGGCAAAGAACCCAGCTTACCATTCGAAGACAAAGCATATTGATGTACATCATCACTTTGTGAGAGACATGGTTGAGGAAAAGAAGGTGTTGCTGGAAAAGGTTGACACTTTGAAGAATGTTACAGATTCATTGACAAAGTTTGTGAGCACAGAAAATTTATCTTGGTGTAGAGTAACAATGGGCACTGCTACCATGAATTGTTGACTATATAATCCCCTGGACCCTTGGATGCAAAGAAAAAAACAAGTGGGAGAATGTTGGGTATGTGTTATATTCTTTGCATGTGTGTGTGTGGGCGTGTTGGATATGAAAACTACGTCTGAAGATCCCTTGTACTAGTGCTCTGTTTGTGCCATGTTCACTGGACACTTTCCTAGGGGGGTCCTAGGGGGGCAGGTATGCCCCCCCTGGTTACGTGCAGCGTTCAGGGCAACGCCCCGATTTATTTATTTTTTTACCAGTTGAGGGTTTTCGGTATATATCTCTGTGTACTATGTGAATGAGCCATTGATTAAATTCTATTTTTCTTAATAATATATATGCATTGCTTTACTTCACAGGTTTAAAACTTACATGTGGTTCCCTGATGTTCGAGTTGGTGTTGAAACATAGAGTTAGCTTATGTACTCTTAGAGATATATTAGGGTTGATGTACTTTCTCCATCCAATTTTAAGGTGTCTAGTGGACAACGAATGATCACTTATTTCGGTGTAGAGGAGGTTAGGTGCCTCTCACTATTAGTGACGACCATTTCACACTTTACCAGTGATGGGAAGCACATTAGTTGCACTCTTTTGTATTATGTTGATTATTTTGTACAGAGGCCACGATGTATTATATGGTTTGCCATTTGTTTTGTGACAATTTTGTATAGCTCTAGATAGATGTCATGCTATAATATGTGAGAGGGAAAACTTCCCTTTTTCTTCAGAGTTGTTTTGTTTATTTTTTGAGAGGTTTCTGGAGACAAGGTCTACTTTTTTCCATCATCCTTCTAGGCTGATGACTCAGGTATGGATGCACATGTGGGGAGAGATGATGCCCAATAGGGGCTAGCTGGAGTTTCCGGCCAGGATTTCCACTGACACACTAGGGCTACTAGCCAGTGAGGCCAATCACATGTTCTTGATGGTGCCATGTCCTTACACAAGGTTGGATTGACAAGGATTTACAAACATCCTCTTCACATTGGATGAGTCACCAGACGCTAGAGGTAATATTAGTGTTTTGTTTAAATTAATCTAGTTTCATTTTGTTGTCTTACTTAATTAAAATAAAATTAATTCCAACACATTCTTTAACTTGTTTTATTAAATTGATTAATGAAATTGTCTAAATATTGTTGTGTACTATATATTTTGCAAATATTGACACATTCCTTGGGGACGTGTCTCCTCCCCCACCATATGCAGATGAGGAGATTCCCGAGGCTGCGACGGGTTAGGGTCCTCAAGTGTAGATACCCAACATGTGTCATAGGCCAGATACTAGATTCATGTTGGATTTGGGTGACCAACTTTGTGCACTTTCGATTGAGGTGGGAGTCTTCTTTGTGCTGATGCAAGACATCATGACTGATCCTATGCTCTTGGATAATTAGAGGGAGATCTTGCACGATATGATGCCTCTTATGCATCATATCGTCAAAGCTACCAGGCTACTAGTAGCGAGGAGGGTTTTCGATGATACACACTCTTCCTCCAGTACCCCATCGACTAATGAGGGTGGTCGTGATTCTTCTCCATGTCCTCCTCCTCCTCCTTCACCTCACCTAGATGAGCATGAAACACCTATTTCTCCACTGTCTTTTTCTCATCAGAGATTCGACCAACCACCTCCTCCTCTTTTGCCTCCTTCTTCTCCTCACAGAGTCAACCAACCACCTCCTTCTCCACCTCCTACTTCTCCTCATAGAGTTGACCAACGACCTCACGATCTTCCACTTCCTCCTGATCATCCATCATCTTATACTACAGACTAGGCCTCCACTACTGTTGTAGATATGATTATCACATTGACTGGACCAGATATGTTATAACAAGTATTTGACTTGTTCATGATATATATATATGGTGCATTTATTTTATTTTATTTTTGTTCACGTTGATGTACTTAATTTATATGTTGATGTTGATGTGCATATTGTTAGGTCATGTTAGATATGTTTGTTAAATGTGATTGATAGATGTGTATGTTATAACAATGTTCATTATAGATGTGCATTTTTCCTGTTGATCATGATGACATACTTAATTAATTTATATTTTGATGTTGATGTGTACATTGTTAGGTCATGTTAGATATGTTTGTTAAATGTGCTTGATAGATGTATATGTTAAATGATGCTTGTTAGATGTGTGTGATGATTATGTTAGACAATGTTTGTGTTTTGTTAGATGTGATCACAATGATGATGCCTTGTTAGATTATTAGATTTGTGTGCTAGCTAATTAATGTTGTTTATGTGTGTTGGAGGTATATATAATTAAATGATGTTAGTGAATTTAAATGTGTATTTGAGATGATGTTTATGTTTGTTAGATGGTTATCATCATGATGTTTATTTTTATTAAATGATATTTATTATAGATTATGTATTGGTGAACTTATATCAAAATTTTATATATGAAACATAAAGACTTAATTTAAATAAAAAA
>JZKD02S1615965.1:144911-167607 GCA_000966675.3 Picea glauca
CTTTTCAATTTACATTCAAGTAAATTATTTATTTCAATTTTCATTATTCTCACCAATGTAGATACACTCATTACACTTTATTTTTGTTTTTGTAGATGGAACTTGAAGAAGAGGAAAACAATCGAGGAAATCAAGAAAACATTCGGCCAAATAACCCAAATTATGGAAGTAGCTCGAGTACTAACAATAGTTCCAACGAAGAATGATGATGAATATATTTGGATATCAATGCAAGTTGTTGTATTTTTTGAAATAATTGTCTGTGAAAATCAAACATTTTGTTTAATGTAATGGACATAGTATCCCAATTGAAAGACAAGGGGTTACAATTAAGTGTCCCATTTTGTATGACAAAGAGCCTCTTATTCACATATAATAAAATACATTTTATTTTATTTTATTGCGTTGTCCAATGTCGTTGTGAAATGTTACATCACTGATTAAATATTATAATGAAGAGATGTGAAATTTGATGATATAACAAATTAATCCAAACATCATATCCAAATTCACTACTCAAAATTGAATTTATATGAATACTATTATAATATATATGTCAATTTTTTGATGAACAATGGAATTAAAAACTAACAAAAATTGCATTGTCATAGGTCGATGTTTCTAAAAAGAGAAAATGAACACTGATGCATTTAATGCTAAAAAACATCGGTGTTTTAATAAAATGCACATAGGTGTTGTAATACAATGAACCAACATCGATTGTAATACTATTTTAACAACACAAATTATAATAATAAAAAACAGCCTTCCAATGTGTTTAATTAAAATGGCACATCGATGCTTCTGTATTAGAAGTCCACATTGACGCATTCTAAATTTCATGCACCAGTCGGGTTTGTCTTGTAACACACTGATGCATGGTATCATGGATTCAACTAGTGCATTGCTATTATTAAAGAACTGGTGCATTATTATTTAGAAGAGCACCAGTGCCCCAATAAGTTTTTGACTGCCTCTATTCTTTCGGTGAAATGTAAACATCGGTGCTTTAAGTTTGAGAATGCACTAATGCGTATACACCATGAAGCACACCACCTAGAAAAACATCCGCTAAAACCTTTGACTGCCCAGATTTTTTTAGTTATAATGAAGTTTCGTTATAATCTCCGCAAAAACATCTGCTACCAAAAACAAATGTTTTAGCGAAGTTTTTTTTGCCATTTTTTTCCAATTTTGTAACACTAAAAATCTTCGTTACAAGGTATTTTCCTTGTAGTGTCTTTGGTTTCTCCCATTTCCATACATTTTTGGACTGATAGAACTATTTAATTACATTTGAAGCACTCGTTACAGTAGGGACCATTTTTCATTTCACTCGAAAAAGTTTATGTTTTCCCAAGATACGATCATTTTAGTGAGGTATAAATATCGAATACGCCCTTTTAAATTTTTTGTAGAGTTAATTTTTTTATTTATTTTTTGTTTTTTGTTTTTTATGTCTGAGTTGCTACTCTTTTCGATCTATGTATGTTCTTTACCCCGCTCCCTGTGTGATCTTGAAATATCAGAAATAGATCAGAAAGGGTTTTCCTGTCTATGTATGCTCTTTGTCATGCACTCTGTGTGATCTCGATAAATCAGAAATAGAGGGAAAGTTGCATTTTCTAGGTAAGCTAACCAAGATCTAACCCTTGTTGTCGTCGAGAAGTGAAATTTTTTTCTTATGTGAAAAGAGTTTTTTATGAGAACTATCTCTAAGTCTGTCTTCATCATCTTCATCATCATCATCATCAACACCAACAACAACAATCATCCTTCTAAACAATACAATATGTTTTTCTCTAGCTCACTTGGTTAAAAGTTGTTTTATTAAGTAAGAGGTCTTGAGTTCAAGTTTCTTTTTGTTACTTTTTTCAAAAAAGTTCATGCTTCCATTGTAAAGTGTATTACACTTAAATTATAAAACTGAATCACTATAAGTAGCTTTAATATATATTTTTAAAGTTATTTATTTTGCATGCAACTTTCTTTTATAAAGTAACTTCATTGTAAAAATGATCCCTGCTTACTCTATACAAGTGGGTCACTTTATATGCAACTTGTTTGTAAAAGTGAAGCTGTTAGGAGGGGTATCACAACATGGACCAACTTCTACCTTCCATGTGGGTCTTTGGTTACCATTTATTCTTTTCTTCAAAGTGGCTTAACTGTCACTTTCAAAGTCCGTTTTCAGTGTCATTTTTTTTAAACAACCTAATTTTTCAAGATATTTCCATCCAGAACATCAATTTCATATTTTAAATCCATATTCTCTGTATATTTAATATGGATTCTCCTAGGCCCCCAGAGGTGTAGACCAATTGGTGATATATTGTACTGTTAAGGCACTCTTTGCGACGTCGCTAGTTCAAAACTCCCCTAGCTCATGTGTCATGCTTGTGGGGGGTGTAGTGCACCTAGAGGTTATAGTGGTAGCAGTAGGAAAAATTGACCCCATGTCATGCGAGTACAAGCCTGACTAGTTTCTGGTTTTGCCAGTACAAAAAAAATATGGCTTCTACTAGTGATCTGTTTCTTACCAAAACCAACTACTTCCAATGGAAATCCCATATGGATGATTTATTAAGAAGCAAAGGATTGTACTGAATTACCTTGGGAAAATAAGAAGAACCCACTAATGATGACAAGTATGTCAAATGGATTAATAGGAATGACGAAGTTAGTGGACTAATCAAAATGTCTATCTCTCCTGATTTAAGGTTTCACCTTCAAGGACTTGATGCCCCCAATAAATATTGGGAAAATATTGAATCTGTATTTGGTAACCACAATATTATTCTAGCTCACCAGTTGGAGAATCAGTTAATGAATTTAAGTCCAAATTATTTTACTTGCATTCAATATTACTTATCTAAGTTCAAAACACTTAAAATTTTGTGTACCGATTGCCAACTAGATCTGTTGGAAGATATATGCATATATGTCATTCTTTCTAATCTTGGTAGTGCATATTATATTTTCATATCTACCTTTTATGCCACTAGAGAAGCTCTAGGGAGTGCTTATCAAAAACCCTCTCTTGAGTCATTTTTCGATGCTCTGATTCGAGAGAAACATAAGCTTGTGCAACTTAGAGTGATCAACAGTGTAGGTACATCCAACAAAGCCTTAGTGTCCAAGTAGAAAGATAAATCCAATAATCCCAAGAAGAAACATCCTTGCCACAATAAAAATTAAAACAAGGGTCCCAAACCCACTCATCCAACTTCTACTCCTAATGGTGACAAAAGAGCAAAATCTAAAAATAAGAAGACTGATAAACATTGCAATTGTTGTGGGAAAGATGGTCATGATGAGTCCAAATGTTTGAAGAATATGACAACTTTATAAGTAACAATGAAGAAGAAAAAAAGTATAGATTATACTTCTTATTCTTCTTCTCATGGACATGCAATCTCTATTTCTAGTCTCTCCTTCAATGCAAATTCTACTTCTTCTAATGAGTGGCTTATTGATTCTGGAGCATCTTATCATATGGATAAGGATAAAGACATATTTTCTACTTTAAATGAATGTAACACCAAGATAATATTTGTTGGTGATGATATATCGCTTAGTTTTGTAGGGTCTGACACAATTTAGGTAGATAATGGCCATTTTAATGATGTATTATGTGTTCCAAGTCTTTCCCACAACCCTCTATCAATATATCAAATCATTCATTAGGTGAAGGTAAAACCGTAGAGTTTTCACCTCACCAAGTTGCAATCAAGGATCTAAAATATCCTCAACATGTTCTTGCAACTAGAATTGTTGATGATATTACCAGGTTGTACAAGTTTGACAACTTTTGGTCATCATCTTTTCCATCAATTTTTGTTTCTCATAATGACGAATTGAACAAACTTTGGCATGAGTGGTTTGGTCATATAAACTATCACTCTTTGAAACAACTATGTAATCAACATATGGTGACTATTCTCCCTCTTGTTTCATGCAGAGATGGTGTTTGTGCCAATTGTTTTCTCGACAAACATCATCGGGAGAATTTTGACAAATGTGTCTCTTGGCATGCCTTGACCCCTTTGCAGCTTGTTCACAATGACTTGTGTGGTCCAATTTCTTCTCATTATTTTTATGGGTGAAAGTATTTCTTAACTTTCATTGATGACTTTTCTAGACACACTTGGGTTTACTTCTTAAAACTTAAGAACAAAGTTTTTGACAAGTTCTTGGCCTACAAGGTCCTTGTAGAAAATCAATTTTGACATCAAATTCAAAGGTTAAAAAAAAAATGGAGGAAAATATGTGAACAATGATTTTATAAGTTACTACATTGCACATGGCATCCAAATGCAACACACTGTTCCATATACACCACAACAAAATGATGTTGCTGAGAGAAATAATTGTACATTAAAAGAAATGGCTATTTGTATGATCCAATTTAAGGGATTAAGTCTAAAGTATTGGGAGGAAGCCATTAACTGTGAAAATTACTTAGTAAATCACACTCCCATAAATGATATTAAAATTATAACACCAAAATAAGCATGGATTAAACTTAAGCCAGATGTAATTCACTTATGTGTATTTAGCAGTATAGCATGGGCTCACATTCCCGATGAGAAAAGGAAAGCATTGTAGCCTAAAAGTGATAAGTGTATATTTGTTGGTTATTCTAAAGATGTCAAAGGTTACAGACTTATTCAACCACATTGTAATGAAATTATTGTTAGAAGAGATGCTAAATTTGATAAAAATATCTTGTCCTAGAGTGCCTAATTTGATGCTTGTGCCTTCTTCGACATGTGGGCCATGTTCGGAGTTTGTGCCTTCTTCTGTTCCTATTCTAGTTTATTCTTCTTCATATGATGACAATGAGGATGAAAATCCACCTCCACCTTCTAACCTTCCTCCATATGATTCCCTTGAACCTGAACTAACCTGAACCTACACCATCACCACTGCTTCCTAGATGAGCTCATTCAACACAAGAAGCAGTTAGTGATCTTGTTGGTGATCCTTCAAATCAACATTGAACACATTCACAGTTATAGAGAACCTATTCTATTTTGGCTCAAGTTTTAGAGACTCATGATCTAGAGACATTTTTAGAAGCTTCAAGTCATCCAGATTGGGATACATCAATGAATGAAGAGTATCGTTCTTTAATGGAAAACAATACTTGGGATCTTGTACCTCTTCCGAAAGGAAGAAAACTTGTCATATGTAAATGGGTATATAGAAATAAGTATGCATCAGATGGAAGTTTTGAAAGACACAAGGCCTAGTTAGTTTCCAAAGGATTCTCCCAAGTTGAAGGAATTGACTATAATGAAACCTTTTCCCTTGTATCTAATATGTATTCCATCCACCTTGTTCTAGCCCTTGTTGCCTCACATAAATGGGAGGTCCATCATATGGATGTCAAATACACCTTCATGCATGGGGATTTGAAAGAATAAATATACATGGAACAACATCCTGGCTATGTCCATAATGAATCTAGCCTTGTTGTCACCTTAATAAATCTCTTTATGGTCTTAAGAAATCTCCCTGATCTTAGCATGCCAAAATGGAAATCTTTATTCTTGACACCGACTTTTATAGATGCCATTCTGATCCTAATGTCTATACTAAGAAACTAGGAAGCCATATCATAATCCTTGTTCTTTATGTTGATGACCTTATCCTTACTGATAGTGACCCAAAACTATTAAACCATGTGAAAACCAACCTTAACAAGAACTTTGAAATGACAAACTTATGAATTTTTCACTATTTCCTTGGCCTCCAAGTTTTGCAAACAAAGGAAGAAATTTTTATTTCCTAGTCTAAGTATGCTTGTGACCTTCTTTATCGCTTTCACATGGAAGATTGTAAACCATCCCCTTCTCTCTTCCAGTATGGAGTCAAACTTGCTACCACCTATACTTATCCCGAATTTGATGCCACTTTGTGTCATCAGTTAGTTTGTAGCCTCTTATAATTGACTCATATCGATCCTAATCTTTCCTTTTTTGTTGGTCTTGTTGCCTGGCATATGCAAACACCCCATGAAAGAAATGGGAAAGCCACTAAAAGAATACTTATGTATGTATGGGGTACAATTCAGTTTGGGATACATTACAATTCAGGGGGGACTCCTTTATTGGTTGGTTTCACTTATTCAGATTGGGTTGGCGACCCTGATGATCAAAATTCTACTGCAGGTTATTTTTTCAGCCTTGGTTCAGGACCTATCACTTGGTCCTGTAAGAAACAATAGGAAATTTATCTTTCTTCAGCATAAGTAGAGTACCTAGTAGTGGTTAATGCAAGTCAAGAATCCTTGTGGCTTCAACATATCCTTTCAAATATTGGATTCCAACAAAAACATCTGATAACCCTATGGTGCGACAATCAAAGTGCCATCAAGCTTGCCAAAGACCCGGTTCAATATCAGTGAAAAAAACACATCGAGCTACACATGAAATTCATCGGAAAGATCATTCATGATTGATTTATTTAAGTGCTTGTTTCCCCTATAGATGATCAAGTTGCAAACATTTTCACAAAGTCTCTTAAAAAAGAAAAGTTTTCCAAACTTTGATCTATTTTATGAGTTTAGGAAGTTTTCATTAATGAGGGATAGGCTCTAATGCCTCCTTCCTTCTTATAGTGTGTCTCCTTTGTAAATACTTAAATGATATCCCAAGTTTCTCTTAAGGGGGTATGATAGGATATTTAGACACTTAGGAGTTAGTTAAGATAAACTTGGTCTAATGTGTTATCAGGTAAAAGTGTGTTTCTTAGTGTGTTTATTTAGTATGCATTAGTATGCATTAGTAGTTATTAATTCCAACGGTCACGATATGTTCCCGACATAGAGTGATCCGATGGTTCATATTATCCTTGATCTTAACATCTATATTGATCCTTGGCTTAACACCCGATTGATTCATGATCTCTATTTAAAGAGAATGGGGGATCATTTGCCGATGATCGATTGTGAGAAACTCTCTTGTAAATCTCTTTTTAAATTTTTCTTTTGCAAAAATACATTGCTCCAAGTGGCCACACTAGCTGGGGCCATGGATGTTTCCCAGTAGGGGTTTACCATGTGAAAACATAGGTGTGCTGATATTTCATTTGGTTGTGTGAGTGGTTAATAAAAATTTTCATCCTCTATTGGAATACAATCACAATATGTTCCCTACATAGAGTGATTTGATGGTTCATATTCTCATTGATCTTAACAACTACGAGAGGTGTCCGAGAGATTCAAAGAGTCAGAATTAGAGATGCATGTGGAAATTGGTATGGGGACCAAGTATATAGTAATGGGATATGGAATAATTCCATTCTGGATGGAGTCAAGAGGTGTGTTGAGAGTTACATATGTGATATGGGTGCCAAAATGCAAGAGGAGTGTGCTCTCAATATCTATGGTTGAGAAGAAGGGATTTGACGTAGCACTATGGGATGGAAAGGTGTTGATAAATACCAGAGGATATAGCTAATATATAACAACTATTCTAGGAGTTAGAGAGAGTAACTTGTATAGGATAAAGGGCCAGCCTATGCAAGCAATAGATAGAAATGCCAAGCAAGGTGGAATAGGTTTTGGCAAATTCCAATTTTGGGAAAGAATCAAAGAAACGCCAGAAAATAGGGAAGCACACCAAAAAAAGAGGAAAATCAACACTGAGAAAAGCAATTACAAAATGGAAAAATTGTTGTGGAGCAATTGGAAAGTGGACATGTGCTGAATTGGAGAATGGTTGGAGCATGGACCAGTCGAGATTAATTCAAGGGGAAAGTGGACAAACCTAACCCACTTAGGGTTAGGGTTTTTGTAAGGGCTTTGTCCCATTTTTTTTTATAAGTAGAATGTATTAGGATGATGAAAAGGTGGTATTTTTAGTTGGTTTGGCTATTATTTGTTACATGGTTAGGTTTTTGGTTAGAAGTTCTCAGATTTGTGGGGAATATTGCGACCTATGGAGATCAGTGGTAAGGGAGGAAGGAATGTATAATGCACAACACTATATTTTTCATGAATATGAATAAAGAACAAAGCGAAAAACCTTTGTGGACCTAGCCCAGGAGGGGGTGAACCATGGTAATAATTGTCATGTGTATGAATGCTTGCATTTATTACAGTTATATTTGAGTTAAACTTTTTATGATGAACCTGTTAGAATAGTAAGGAAAATAATAATGCGCACTAAGGATGAACTGATGAATTCTGTAGAACAACACTGAATGGATGAATGCCATAGTTAGTATTTCGATCTAAATTTTATGTTGTAGTAGATGAATATATGTCATTGGGTATATGTTGTTTTAATGGTAAATGAAGTATGTTGGTTATATGCTATGTCACTGGTAAGATTTAGATTTAGCATAATATATGGGTATTTGAGGGTAACATGTGAATAGATCTAATGGCCCTGAGAGAGAAACACATTCCATTCCATGGTTGCAGACATCTGAGTCTTGTGGCCATGCATTGAATCCATCTCAGGTGAGACTGCAAAATGCACTTTCACATTGTGTTTCCTTCTAGTATCCAGAAGGGCCTATGGTCGAAGGTGTTATCACTCCAAAATTCACCCTAGAATGTAATTAGGTGAGCTTGGTAACATCAAAATATTTGTAAATGTAAATGAGTTTTTAACAGGTCAAATGGACAAGACTTCAAAATAATAATGTTCCAACTCAGAAAACAGGGCTAGCATGCACCAACAATCAAGTTCTTGAATAACTTCAATAAGTAATTGGGAGTGAGTATGAATAGAGGGAAGACTTAAATGAGATAAATATAGGGGTTGTTGTAAACATCAGGTCTACAGAAAGCCTAAGGAAGAAATATTCTTAACACAAGATCTTCTTGAGTTCAGAAACCAAGGAAGATAAATAAACATCATGATAATATAACGATCAAACATCCATAATAATATCAACCAAAACCATTCATGTGAATCATTCAAAGCATGAAAATTTAGCATCAGAATCAAATAAGATGAAAGAGGAGCTGATTTCTATTAACCAAAATGTCTTAAATCCAATATATAGCCAGTTCATAGTAATTTGATCAAAACATTACAATTGGGAGCCTCAGCTCAACCATTCCAACCCCACTCTACTCTTGTACCATGAAATATATAGCACCATAGGTCCTTTCCAGCTCACCAATTTGAACTCCAACCTCTTCCCCAAAATAGAAATAGTTACAAACAAAGAATGACATGTTTTAATTGATTTCCTACTTTCTAGGAGGCGAAATTCTGAAAACTAGGCTTCAAAATGCCACTTGTAATTATCAAACTACAACAACTGTGCAAAATATGAGAACAATTTTTGTATATAATCTCGTTATGAAGAAAAACCTCTCTCAGTTTTTTTAAATTCATCTTCAGCTAGCCGCAATAGGTGTCACAAAAAGATGTCTCGAACATGAAAATACGAAAACTGAAAACATAGGGCTCAAAGATTCTTTCGAATCTCCCAATACATGACACATGTGTGAAAAATGAAAGAGGTTAATGTTCCTGGTTATGTTATTGAAAATAACCTCCTTTTCATTTTTAAAATTCATCTTATTCACCTAGAAATCCTCCTAGAAGTCAACTGGTCAAAAATGCCAGTTCAACAGTCTTAAAACAGAGTTTAAGAAGCACGTTTTGTAACGCCATTTATATATCAAATAAATATCTAACCATAGAAAAAATTTAAAAACTGAGAGAGGTTTTTGTTATTTTTTAAGTGTTGAACAAAAACCTCCTCCGGTTTTCAAAAATTCCTTTCCATTTGTTCATAATCAAAGTTTCAAGTTAATGAATAAAAAATGGTAAAATAACTCTACACAATTCGTTTTCTACCAGAATTTAGGTAGCACCCGCCTGTGTGTTTGCATGCGATTAAGTAGCATAAATCCGTGGGAGATTTTGATTCTTGGAACCTTGTCAGAGTGTTTTCAATTCTTGTGTCTTTGGCTAGTGTTGTCTTGAGATGCCAATTAATGCTTGAACTTGGAGATTGAACATAACCCAATATGAATTTAATTTCCCCTCATTATATTCATTTGCAAAAATGAATAATGAAGGAATTATGAAAAGATGAGGCATAAACCAATATTGTGCTGATAGAAGGGTTGTTGGTAATCCTATAGTTAGAACCTGGGTCGGCCCATAAGTAACCAACAATCCTTTCGTTGCCATTTGGAACTCAGAAGAATAGATTGGGACAGATGTATCACATAATATAGTGCAAGGGTTTAATAAAGGGGGTGTTTTTAGTTTGGAGCCCCATGAAAGAGGATATTGAAAGATGGTTGGTAGTTCAGGAACTATAGTTTTCCCATAAATATAATACAAGCCCTAGGTTTAAGCCAATACAGTACTTGGAGAGATACGTATTTATTGAAATACACGAGAGTTTCTTCAGTGAGTTTCTCATGTTATTTCAAGAGTGGATAGCACGGTTGAAATATTCCCACCTGAAAAATAGAGTTAGATCAATGGAGTGGACATAAGAGAATATTGCGTGGTTGAAGAGGGTGAATAACAAATTCACGCGTGCATTAGATTTCTGGCTAGACATCATTGTAGTGGGGTATATTACTGAGTTTTCAGTAGATACATTGAAGTCTTATAGTGTATCATAAAAAGAGTTTCTTAAGGGTACAAGGTGAAGGTATATCAGTTCGTTGTACACTTTGATCAAGATATTATTGCATGATAAAGGGGTATTAACTATGGAATCAGACAACTAAACTACCTTGGGTACATGGGGGAGTTAGGGGAAACACTGAGGAAGGTCTGAGATGGAGGGGGAAATGGATAGAGAAGAGTCCAGTAAAGAGAAATATCCCATTATGATGGATTAAGAAGAGATCCAGGAAATTGGATAGAAGGCAGGAATGACACGCAGTGGAAGACCCTACTAATATAATCTCAATAGGAAGAAAAGAGAAGTAGCCAAGAGGGAAGGCTTGGAAAGTGATGAGGAAGAGGTAGAGGATCTCCGCACTGTGGAGCACATTGAATAAATATTGTGAGCCACATATGAAAGAAAGAATATAGGAGCGAGATCTAATGAGGAACAGGTACCCCTGTCTAGATTTGAATCAATGTAGAACCTACAACCCCATGTATGATTAAAACATCAAAAAAGAAAAAATTGTTTAGAGAACCAGTGAATGATAGTAAGAGAAATCTAGGATATCATAATAGAAGCGATGGTACAAGTGGAAGTACTAGAAACAATACAGGTAGTGGTACAAGTGGAAGTACTAGTAGCAACATCGGTGGGAGTTCAAGTCCGAACAATAGTACACAGATAGTAGTACTATGCAGAGCAAGTACATCACATTCGACAATGGTAGGATTAGATCCAACGATAATATTACCAAAGTTTCATGGGGATGGATCAGAAGATCCGAAGAAGCACCTATTCATGTGTGAGAGAATATGGGAAGTGAAAAGAGACACTGATGAGGCAAAAAAAGTAGCACAACTAGAAATAACATTAAGAAACCATGCGCTGGATTGGTACATGAATCTAGCAATAAACAATCCATAGGGTGCGCAAAGAACAACAAAAAATATCAAACAGACACTGATCATGGAGTTTCAGAGGCCAAAATCATATGATCAATTTATGAGTGAGATGATTGAGGTTAGACAAAAATGAGGAGAGTATGTATGGGACATCGATTTGAAGTTCAAGACATTGAAAGGTAAACTGAAGTATCCCATTTCTAAAATGCAACATAGATAGTTGTTTATAAACTCTCTGTTACCACACCTCAAATATCCATTGAGACAAGAAAAATTTCAAACCCAGGCAGAGGCACTGTAAGCAGCGATGCAGTTAGAGAAAATCAGTATAAGTAGAAAGATCCATCCATAGTGGAGATGGAGGAAAACTTGAAGAACTTGAGAGTGAAATTAAAGAAGAATAAAAATAGGGAGAAAAGAGAAGCAATGTGGTGTACCTTGTGCAGATCAGAGGGACATCACAAGAATGAGTGTCTGACATTTGCGCAGTACTTGGGAGTAGGTATGCCAAATAAATTTCCTACAGGAGGGCCTTGGTGTGAAATATGAAAGACACATGGGAATGATCCTTATCACTGCCCTATGATGTAGAAGTACAAGACATAACCAAAGAGTACTTTCTATAACTTTTGTAAGTCAGTGGGACATGGAGACAAAAATTGTAGAACTCTGGAGTTGATGAAGGAAATAACCTCATATGCATATAGGATGCAGGATGAGTTGATGGCAGGACAGACTGCACCACATTTTGGCAATGCACATTAATTTCAAGCAGTGCCATAGTTTCAACAACCCCCGCACTATAACCGGGCACCATAATATCATCAACAGAACATAGATCCATAGAGAAACAAAGGAATATTCGGAGGTAGAAGAAGGGGAGGAATGAGTAGAGGCAAAGGGCCTATCATTTTCCATAATTGTCAACAACAAGGGAACTATGCCAGATATTTTTCTCAACCAACAACAACATGTATGCATTGTCTCACAACAGATCATGTGACATAAGAGTGCCCAAAGTTAATGGTGAAGATCCAGGAGAAGCATAAGCTAAATAACAAAAATGTTTAGTGGATTGTTGCAGAAATAAGGGATCCTTGGAGGAACATCAATATAGTGACTTGAGGAGGAGTGAAGACAGGAGCAGATACACAGGATCAAAAGAAGGAGTCTCAGTGCTGGATTCAGAAGAACACTCAACCAAAACAACAATTTGATGCAAAGAAGGAGAAGGAAACTTTCAAGGAAGTAAAGAAGGAGTTCTTGAAGGAGAATGAAGCTTCCACATCAAATAATGTGTCGAGGTATGATACTCCTATTTTTTATATGCTTCAATATTTGGATCATACTTACAAAGGAGAGCAAACATAGAAAGTAAGTAACTTAAGAATTTCTTGGAATCTTGCTTTAAATTACTTAATGATAATAATGCCATGGAATTGTTTTAAAATATGCTTGAGAAATACATCATAGAGGAAGGGATAAGAACATAACCAAAGAATATTAATCAAGTACATAAAAAGAAAATAACTAGCAAAGACTTCAGATTGAATGAAAATATAAGAGACTTTAACATGTGAAATGTTATCCTAGACTTAGGATAAGATGTCAACAGTTTTCCAAAGAAGACTTGGGAAGCAATGGGAGAAGCTACACTAGTGTTATAGCAAGATTTGCCTCACCATTGATATCTTKCATAGAGGGMATTTTTCCATTTCCCTATGCAGACTTATCAACCCCTTTTTGATAAATCCAGAGMCAAAAATATATATWTTTYCACATATACSCTCCCTTTTTTCCCTGAYAGYTRYGTATACAYRCTTKYTRTCCCAYTGCAAGAGGCGTATATAYKCCCTTTTMTCTTGAAAATTCAYGTATACCACTTCCYYGYKCTTKCTTGSTTGKTTTAGTGACCRTTGGGTAGGTTTTGAGGATCACTRAGCCTTCTTAGGTCTATGTGGYGCCTGTTGAGATTATCTRGGATGACAGGAAACTTGTTTGGAGTTGAAYTTTTGGGTGGTGTCTTTCTCTTTGTTTTCCATTTTTGATTTKTCCYTGGTAGGTGGGATGTCTGCTTAGYTTCTTGGTATTCTACTYGAGTGATTGTTTTTATACACAGTAGAAGTATATATCAAGTCKCTTATCATTCCATGCATTTTCTTTTTAATATATTGRAAATACAAAAAAAAAAATAGGTATTTTGCATTGGCTGGWATTTTTGTCTTGGAACCTTTATCATTAGMTTARCACATTTAGYGAAAGATTGCATTTTACTTCTKAGTTGCAGAGTTAAAATTGAATATTGCACTGYTTTTATTTAGCACATCATTCACTGAAAAGTTAAAGTTAGGCTTTGCATTATATCTATTTTTATTTTTCATGCAGAGTCATAACACCATGAGTTTCATTTCCATACCTTTTTGAGTAATCACGGCCAATAAAATTTACGCTTTAAACTAAAATTGATTAGTAACAATTTTATTGTTTAGGGTGCACAAACTAGCCTAGGATTTAGAGCTTTGGAATATGATTTTGTGAGGATTTTTGTGAGGATTTTGTGACTTGAAATTGACATTCTCATTACCCTATTTTACTCTTCACCTATACCTTTTTGGACCTACCTAAATCTTGAGTGAATGACAAGAACGCCACCAATTGCCAGTAATAAGGTCATAAGGTAAAGTATGGTTAATTCATGTATTTTGTGGTTTATTGAGTTAAGGAATTAAATATTTCATGTACTAATGCTCGATTTGTCATATGTGAATCTTTGACCCCTAGATGACTAGCGTTCTTGTACTAGCTCTGTCGTGATCCGGTACCTGTGCACCAAGATTGATGCTATCTGATCCAGTACTAAACACGTCCAGTAATAAATCTTACCTGTGGTGATCCAGTACCAACAAACATGCTCTATTGTGATCCGGTACCAACAAACACACTCTGTTATGATCCGGTACCAATGGGCACGCTCTGTCATGATCCAGTACCACCTTTTGCACCCTGTCGTGATCCGGTACCATCTGCTTGTTATGATATGGTACTGATATGAAAGATTCTAATGCACTAAGTTAAGTGCCAGATCTTGCCTAAGCCAATTGGTGGATGTCTATTCGTTTAGAAAGGCTATGTTAAGGACAGTTTGTTAATTGCCTCATCCTCATGCACTTCATGTCATGAGGATGAAGCTGAGGATGTAACAAAATGATAAAACTTAAACAACTGATTGATTTGCAAATCACTTCGCCTCCTTGTGTTTCACGATGTAGACTATTAAATAGCCGTGGCAAGGATGGTAGAAGAGAAGGAGAGTTATCATATTATCAATATGTAAGCAACATATGATAGTATAGAACATTTCTGAGTGAAGATTGATGGAATGTTATTTTATCTCCATATTCTGATTGTCTATGATTAAGAATGAGTTGAGTGGTTAAAAGAGAGTTTTGATTTTATGTTTTGAAGTGTGAGTGAGAGTAATGTGTGTGTTAAAAGCAAGCTTCCTATAGACTTCAGTAGCTGACCTATTGAAGCGTCAAGGGCCCACCACCCAACAAAGGTCAGCCTCTTCGTAGATTAGCATTAGTGTTTGTTTTCAATAGTATAAACATTGAATTAGCTAAAGCTTTAACTCTGTTAGATGATAGCAGTGTAGCTTAGATTAAGATTTCTATTCTATAATTTCTTATATCTTTAATTGCTCTGTTTTTACATATGCTCTGTTTCTGTTCTCATGAGTTTGGTTTCCTTGAGTGCTCATAGTTGTTGGCAACAATAGTCAAAACTACTTGGAGAATAACTAGTGAAGTTCATTGCGAACCACAGCAGAACCAACATATTGACTGTTGAACTACCTATGCTATGTTGATTGATGTGTGATTTCATTTCAGAAAGTGTGGATTGCATAATTAGTTTTTGGGTCAGACATCATAGTTGATCTATCAAACCAATTCCATCTCATACTTGCATGTGCCATAATGGAATAGATAGCCTCTTTGTGAAAGACAACCAAAGTGCACTGTAGTTTGTTATCTTGATTTGTTTCCAGCATACATAATCTAGTTTGATTCTATAATCATGACATTAGGAATTACCTTTCTTACTGGTGTCTTGTAACTTTGTTGGTTACTGTTAGCGTCAGAAGTCACTCTTGGATTGCAGCAGGAGCAGAGATCGACGCTCATCAATTTTGATGTCACGATTTGTTTAATGGGGTGATCGGACGGGTAAAGACTCAAGAAGATATAGCTTTAACTCAGGAAACTGGGCCTGGTATGTAGAAAGCAAGGGAGGTCTTGATCCAACTTCCATCAGTAAATGGATTAAAGGGTGGTAGATAGAAGACTTGTGAGAAGGATGAACAAAACTGCCTAGGGCGACAGGCCTTTGGAAGCTTGAGGATGAAAAACTCAGAAGACAAGATCCTCTTGTTCTGGAGCTTCAAGGAGCTGAAGAGTGACTTGACTGGATCCTCCAATTCCAAGTCATTCAGTGCTACGAAAATCACAGGGACCGATTAGAAACACTGTAACTGCTACAGTGATCCAACCTACATCATCCTATAACAGCTACAACTCGACTGGATCCTCCAATTTCAAGTTGTTCTAACACGACAAACAAAGATATGGAAAAGAAGTTGACATCCATAAAGTAAGAAGTATCCAAGGCCTTATACATTAACTAGAGCAACCAGTGCTTCATCAAAACTTTACAATCAGGAGCCTTTCTCAACCATCCATCCTTACAAAAATAGCGAAAACGCCTACATATACTAAAAAACAACAATAGCAGCAAAAACAAGACGCTGCATTAAAAACATTGCGTATGCATGTCTTCTGACATTCTATGCATGCAGACTCTGGCCAATCGTGCACCCAAGACTTGGTGTCCCCTCGGCCAAATCGAATGGCTATTCTTTGTCAGACGCCACCTTAACTGGACATGGCTCATGCAAGGGAAGTAGCTGAGCCATTAAGAGCCGAGCTAACGTGTGCAGACCTCCTTGGCGAGTCGAGAACTCGGCATGGCTTCTCTGGAAAAATGGGTACACAGGACCCTCTCGAGCAATCCTCTTGCTAGACCTTCCATTCCTCGCATTTAATGAATGAGGAGAGGCCTCAACCCCCCTTTCTCGCCTTCATTTACTCCAAGTGAAAACCAGGATCGAGGTCGGATCAAATGGCACTTGGAGATTGCGGTGATTCCATCTGTAAACATACATGATGCCTTCGGCCCTTCTTGAATAGCTCTTTTCTTTCCCAAGTGACCACGGGCTGTGACCATGTCTCGTTCCCAAGGCGCCTTCAGCATTCGTGAATGGGGAGGAGCTAATCCTTGCTTCTTGAAATCGTGATGAGAGAAACGCCAAGACGGCTTAATCTGGCACCATGCATCCCTCTAGATATGACAGCTCTGAACTCTCCCGACGATGTCATGGCCCCGGGCCCTGGACACTCCCGACACCTCGTGCATCGGGGATATGAAGGAGTTGCTCTTTGTGCGTCAAAGTCGTGATGAGTGAATAGGCGAGGAGCCTAATCGCACGCCAGGTGTCTCCTGTGGATGGACGGTCGAGATTGAATCATGATATTGTGGGCCCTACTTTGAGCGCCTTCATCACTTTCAGGGTTCAGGGTTTCGAGAGATAGGACAACATGGAACCTTTACCCCTCAAACTCCCGATTGTCGAAATGCCGACGCGAGTGGATCTCGCACCACACATCCTCTGGATGGACAGTTGTTATCTTTCCCTGCACACAATATGGGCGCCATCCATGGCGTTATCTTCGACGCACCTTTCTATTCACGATTTCCTGCCAACCATTGATATGCTCATATGGATGGATCCAGACCATTAACACTATAATTTTGCCCGCTCGCTTGATTTTAAGTCCGAAAAGGAATTCTTCTGTTCACTATGCTTGGGCACTCCCCGTGCAACCTGCAGACCTGGATATCCCGATGCTGAAGACAAGTAATGTTGCTAACAGTTACGAATCTTGGATTGATAATTAATGAGTGCATTATATTAGACATATAAGTAGCACAACATTTTGGCACCGTTGCCGGGGATTTGCAAATGGTAGGAAGTAATTTTTAGCTTAGATTGTTTGCATAAATTTTAATGTTTTAAAAGGCTACTTGAGGGAGGAGGATAAAATGTTTAATACATGAGTGAAGAGCCACATGACCACTAGAGTGG
Source organism: Picea glauca (assembly GCA_000966675.3). Classification (NCBI taxonomy): domain Eukaryota; kingdom Viridiplantae; phylum Streptophyta; class Pinopsida; order Pinales; family Pinaceae; genus Picea; species Picea glauca. The sequence continues at coordinate 162,624 of JZKD02S1615965.1, forward strand.
GGTTCTTTGAAGCCAGGTTGCCTTCTTACCTTCTAGATAGAATTAGGATTTCAATTCAGCTAAAGAATCAAATTTCCATTTTATGCATAGATATAGAGATAACAAGGGTAGATTTGTAAGCTCCAAATATTCAAAAACAAACCCCCCCACTAATCCAACTGACACTGGTGCAAGAAAAATTGCACCAACAGAAAATTCAAGGGGAGCTAGTGAGGCTCCAAAATGAGAACCTAAAACGAAAGAATTAGTATTGGGACAGGCAGAACATGAGTCTGCTGAACATTTGGGAGACACAGAAAATCCAGTTTCTGAACCATCCATCAGTAGAATGGTAGAAGAAGAAGGAAATGCAGCTACAGAGACTGAGACCTTTGGGTTTCCAATCTTGGATATTTCCAGAAATGACAGCATGAAGAATATCCCACTATCATCGTTACCCACTTTCATAGGTATTTATTTTTATTTGAGTTTGACATATTATGTAGAAGCTATAACTACTCAGACGATGCCCAAAAACTTAAGTTTTTTCCTACTACAATGAAAGATTCAGCCTTAAGATGGTTCATGAGCTTAGGAGAAAATACAATCCTTTCTTGGGATCAAATGAAAGACACATTTTTACGAAAATACCAAGACTATTGTAAGGATAATGTTAAAAACAAATTTTTTAAAATGCATCAAACAGAAGATGAAAGTCCTGAAGACTACTTAGAAAGGTTCTTATACAACTATCAAAAGTCAAAACTATTCACCTCAGACCCAGCTGTAGTAAGAACTATATTCTTGAAAGGTCTTAGGGATGATTGCATAGAAGTTTTAAACTTGTTGAGTTCAGGAGATGTACACCAAATTTTTTTTTCATGAATTGCAGATTACTGTAGGAGATACTCAAGAGGACAAGCTAAAATAGACAAAGGACCAAGAGATCCTTTTAGCAGAAATACAAAACAAAGTTCAGGGATAGTCACCAGAACTGAGTTAGGAAACTTGTTGGAAAACTTTAAAACAAACATCTTGAGCACAATAAGTAACCAATTAGATACTATGAAACTGGAAAAGAAATAAGAAGAAGATTCTTTAGAAATATGTTGTCACAGATGCTGAAAGAAGCACAACAATGAGAAAGAATGCCCATTAAATGTCATAGAAATCTGCGGTCTGTGTACACTAGAACACCCCACATCTGAGTGTCCAACCTTGCTTGAACTACAAGCCATGTATATGGGAGGAGGAGTCTCACAAGAACAGCCATACCCTTCTAGAAGACCTTGGAGAGCCCAAAATCCCAATACATTTTATGATCCCAATACACAATATCAACAACAACAATGGGGTCCTTCCCCAATGACTTATCCACAATGGACACCTCAACAAACCCAGCCTTGGAAACAAGGTTGGAGGGGACCTATGTATGGAAATCCCTCTTACCCTACATATCCATAGTACCCTACAAACATTTCCCAATTACTACCTGGATTCAACCCACCACAGATGCAAGCTTTACTCCCACCTCCTATACAACAACAATTTACAACCCCCTTGAATCCTAATCAATAGCAACAAGTATTTATAAATCCCAATCAACAACCACAAAACCAAGTTGCCCATAATCCTCCGAGACCAACAACAATCCCTATCTAGCCAATCCCTAACCCCAATAATTGACCCACCCACCCTGTGTAGAATACAAAAGTTCAAACCTTTCCCACCTATGAAATTCAACTACAATTGGGGAAAGTAGTAAACCAATAAGATCCTACCGTAATAATTCAGGAAGAAAATGATAATCATTCTGAGGAAGAAAACACTCAAACCACCCCTGAAGAAGAAGAGGCCTCTCCTCCTATCCCAATCACTTCTCAGTCTGTATGAGTACCCCAACAAATTAATCTTCCACCTTACCTTGAAAGACTATTAGTGAAGAAACCCGACCCACCCATGCACAAAGATATAGAAGATGAATTACAAAATGTGTGCATAAAAATGCCTCTGCTACAAGATGTTAAGGACATCCCTATTTACGCCAAAATTATAAGGGATCTTTGCATTAAGAAACTAGGAAGAAAGAAGAAGGAACCTCCTCTTGTTCAGGTAGTGGGACAATTATCTGAATTCATTTCTAAAATGCCATACAAATATAATGATCCTGGAAACCCAATTGTCACTATTGAAATTAATGGCATTTCTCTACCAAACACACTCATTGATTTGGGTGCATCTATTAATGTAATGCCTTTTGACACTATGCAGAAGCTCCAAATCAATCATCTAAGACCAACCCAAACCATGATCGAGTTGGCAGATAAGTCAGTCATTAGCCCTGCAGGAAGTCTAGATGATGTCATAGTCACCCTCGCTTCTTGAGAATATCCAGTAGACTTTTTAGTCATCTATTCTAAATCATCATCCAAACCAGGACACCCTGTGGTTGTTGGCCACCCTTGGTTGGCCACAGCAAATGCCTTTATCAGCTGTCAGTCTGGTGAGATAACTATATCCAATGGCACACATAGCCAAAAAATTGTTCTCTTCCCTCTTGCCCAACCGACACAGGAAATAACTATTTGGTTAGAAAACCCTTATGGAGAGGAAGATTGCATCAGACCTCTGTTAACACTTGAACAAGTAAGAGGAATACAAGAACAATTAGCTGAACAAGTCTTAAGCTTATTTTTGGTTGACACAAATTGCATTGAATACCCAAGGTATTTTGCAAAATTGTCACATATTTTTAGTTTCGAATTTCAACAAACTTGGCACCCTGATATCACTCAATTATACACTTTATCACCAACCTCCTCATATAATGAAGAAAATATTGAACTTGTTGAGATTATCCCAGGAAAACCTTTGTATATCAACTCTAGTTTGGAACCAGAACAAAAGATACAAGTAATTGAAATGCTCCAAAGACAATTTGATACCTTTGCATGGGATTATGCAGACATGAAAGGCATTCACCCTGACACATGCACACATCATATCTACACTAATGACCAAATCAGACCAGTCAGACAGCCTCAGTGAAGGATGAATCCAACCCTTAAAGATATTGTAAAAGAGGAATTGCAAAAACTTCTCCGAGCCAATCTCATATACCCCATTTCAAATAGTCAATGGGTATCTCCACTTGTCATAGTTCCTAAGAAAAATGGTAAGTGGAGGATATGTGTAGACTTTTGGTATTTAAACAAAGCCACCCATGGGGATTACTTTCCCTTACCATTTATTGATCAGGTGCTGGATACCCTATCCAGAAAGAAGTATTTTTCGTTCTTTGATGGGTTTAGTGGTTACAACTAGATACAAATAACACCTGAAGACCAGGAAAATACCACTTTCACCTGCCCTTGGGGCACATATGCTTATAGGGTGCTCCCTTTTGGACTTTGCAACGCCCCAACCACTTTTCAAAGAGCTGTCCTAGCCATTTTCTCTGACTTGACCAATGATTGTGTGGAAGTCTACATGGATGACTTTACAGTCCATGGACAAGACTTCCAGGAAGCATTGGCCAATTTAGAAAAAGTCTTGATTAGGTGTAAGGAAACTATCCTTTCCTTAAGTAATGAAAAATAAAAAATGATGCTCACTGAAGGTATTGTTTTGGGACATCACATTTCCCATTCTGGCATGAGAGTTGATCCGGGAAATATTTATATCATCACACAAATCAAAATACATTCCTCACAAAAGGAAGTCCGCATCTTTTCAGGACATGCTGGCTACTATAGAAGATTCATTCCAAATTTTACAAGCCTAGCTACCCCTTTATTTAAATTATTATCCAAAGAAGCTGAATTTAAGTGGGATGATGAATGCCAAATATCTTTTGAAATTCTAAAACAGAAACTGTCAACTACCCCTGTATTAAGAGGACCAAATTGGTTCCTTCCTTTTCATATCTGTACCGATGCCTCAGACACATCCCTTGGGGTAGTCCTTGGACAAAGAGAAAATCAAATGCCCTATGCTATTTACTTCGTTAGTAAAAATATATCTCCAGCTGAAGTTAATTATACGGTCATCGAAAAGGAATTGCTAGATGTAGTCCATGCTATCAATAAATTTAGACACTATATTACAGGATATCAAGATTTTGTACACATTGATCATTCAGCCATCTGATTCTTAATGAACAAACCTGTAATAAATCCTAGAGTTACAAGATGGATTTTATTATTACAAGAGTTTAATATCAATATTATTGATGGACCTGGTAAAGATAATCTTGTGGTTGATTTCTTATCTAAAATGATTCATCTAGGAGATAATGCACCAGTAGAAGATACCTTTCCTGATGAAAATTTATTTGCTATTTCTACATTCATTCTATGGTATGTAGATGTTGCTAACTATCTTGTGATAGGGAAGATGCCTCAGAAATTGTCTCCTAGAGAAAAACATAAAGTAATTCAACTAAGTGAAAATTACATGTGGCACGATGATTGCCTCTACAAAACAGGACTAGATTTGGTAATCATGAGATGTGTAAGGGAAGATGAAATTCATGATATTTTACAAGCCTACCATGATTGTTACACATTATTTTCGTCATCCCTATGATCGTTAATGATGTAAACCTATCTGTTGCCTTCAGAGGGGTCACAGTGGCCTGAGTTCCTGAAGAGAGAAGGGAGAAGAACTTCTCCTGACAAAAGAAATGGCATTTTCCTATGCAAAAACCTTATAAAAAGGGAAGTTCGCAGGTTGCTATATAGGCAGGGTGCGAGAATGACAACTTCTCGCAGGTTGCTATATAGCCAGGGTGCGAACAGTTAGCAGGTTTCTATATAGCTAGGGTGTGAACTTTCCAGCACGTGGGAAAAACGTACGGTTTCTCGAATCTTCTAGAAGGAGAAGCTTCTGGGGTGAGGTGGCATCCGAACGGTTTGGATCTTACTCGCTTTCATGATTTAGTGGGATCATCCTAACCTCCTCACCTTATCTTCTTCAGCTTATAAAAGGAGAGGAATTCTCATGG
>JZKD02S1615965.1:180030-200062 GCA_000966675.3 Picea glauca
CCTACCTAAAGCTTGAGTGAATGACAAGAATGCCACCAATTGCCAGTAATAAGGTCATAAGGTAAAGTATGGTTAATTCATGTATTTTGTGGTTTATTGAGTTAAGGAATTAAATGTTTCATGTACTAATGCTCGATTTGTCATATGTGAATCTTTGACCCCTAGATGACTAGCATTCCTGTACCAGCTATGTCATGATTCGGTACCCGCGCACCAAGATTGTTGTTGTATGATCCGGTACTAAACGCATCCAGTACTAAATCTTACCTGTGGTGATTCGGTACCAATGAACATGCTCTGTTGTGATCCGGTACCAACGAACACACTCTGTTATGATCTAGTACCAACAGGCATGCTCTGTCATGATCCGGTACCACCTTTTGCGCCTTGTCGTGATCCGGTACCATCTACTTGTTATGATCTGGTACTGATACGAAAGAGTCTAATGCACTAAGTTAAGTGTCAGATCTCGCCTAAGCCAATTGGTGGATGTCTATTCATTTAGCAAGGCTATGTTAAGGACAGTTTGTTAATTGCCTCATCCTCATGCACTTCGTGTCATGAGGATGAAGCTGAGGATGCAACCAAATGATAAAACTTAAACAACTGATTGATTTGCAAATCTCTTCGCCTCGTGTTTCACAATGCAAACTATTAAATAGTCATGGCAAGGATGGTAGAAGAGAAGGAGAGTTAGCATATTATCAGTATGTAAGTAGCGTATGATAGTAAAGAACATTTCTGAGTGAAGATTAATGGAATGCTATTTTATCTCCATATTCTGATTGTCTATGATTAAGAATGAGTTGAGTGGTTAAAAGAGAGTTTTGATTTTATGTTTTGAAGTGTGAGTGAGAGTAATGTGTGTGTTAAAAGCAAGCTTCCTATAGACTTTAGCAGCTTCTTGTTGAAGCGGCAAGGGCCCACCACCCAACAAGGGTTAGCCTCTTCATAGATTAACATTAGTGTTTGTTTTCAATATTATAAACATTGAATTAGCTAAAGCTTTAATTCTGTTATATGATAGCAGTGTAGCTTAGATTAAGATTTCCATTCTATAATTGCTTAGATATTTAATTGCTCTGTTTTTACATATGCTCTGTTTCTGTTCTCATGAGTTTGGTTTCCTCGAGTGATCATAGTTGTTGGCAGCAATAGTCAAAACTACTTGGAGAAGAACTAGTGAAGTTCATTGTGAACCATAGGAGAACCAACATATTGATTGTTGAACTACCTATGCTATGTTGATTGATGTGTGATTTCCTTTCAGAAAGTGTGGATTGCATAATTAGTTTCTGGGTCAGACATCAGAGTTGATCTATCAAACCAATTCCATCTCATACTTGCATGTGCCATAATGGAATAGATAGCCTCTCTGTGAAAGACAACCAAAGTGCACTGTAGTTTTCTATCTTGATTTGTTTCCAGCATACATAATCTAGTTTGATTCTATACTCGTGACATTAGGAATTACCTTTCTTACTGGTGTCTTGTAACTCTGTTGATTACGAATCTTGGATTGATAATTAATGAGTGCATTATATTAGACATATAAGTAGCACAACAGGTTACTTGCATGGGTTATTCTGCTTGTATCTTGGGTCAGATAGGGGTCGGATAGCACACAACCTTTATGGAAGATTACCTCTCTGGGGGGATCTGACCGGCTGGTTGTTAAGCCTAAGAGGGCCCTTATAATTGATTCATTTACCTACAAACTTTAGCAGGGAGTCTCAGGTCCCTCCTGAATAAGGCATACCTTCTTTAGCGAGGGAGGCCACTCAACCACTTTAGCTCGGTTGCATGCATATTGGTCGTTTGAATTTTTGGTATGCTCTTTAATTACTAGTTGGCCTTAGGATATATTTTTATTTGTTGAGAGTCATAAGTCGTTGTGGAGTCGGACCAACTTCCTCATAGGTCCCGTCAGTTGCTACAGTTACCACCAGTTTTTGAGCTATTTCCTTCTAAAAGGCGTAGAGTTATCGGGAGTGGTACACACGCATCCACTTTTCAGACTTGTGATCCCACGAGGATGAGTACTGAGTCTAGTCTTCAGAACACTAGGAGTTCATCAACTCCCAATCCCACTATAGTTAATTGCACTCCTTTGACTCCTACAACCGCTACAGTTGCAGTGCTAGAGGCCTACACTAGTACTATGGCTCGACCTGTAGTCAATGCTTCATCTCTTGCCTATAACTCTTTTGGGGGTTTTGGCCACTCATTGAGTTACAATGTTCAGACCATCCCCATGGCTACTAGTCCATTTTCTTATGGTATGCCAATTTTCACTTCGCAGTTTTCAACTGCAATCTGAGCTACTGGCCATAATGCTAGCCTTGGACCTGGGGGCACTACACCTCCTTACACTCCTTTTCCATTTGGTAGCTCTCATGTTCCCCAAATGAATCCTAATGTAGGAAGTGTCCCCTTCCTTAACCCCAGGTCTAATTCTTGTACGGCTGGATGGAACAACCAAGCCAATGGACAAGTTCCAGCCTATATCCCTATCCCTTCGGTGCCGAATTTGACCAATACTTTTGTCATAACTAATCCACTTCAATCCTCCAGATTCCCACCCAGAGGAGGTCAGTATTATGTCTTGGGCACCCCCCAACCTGGATCTAATCGAGTTGGGGGTAGTTTTAACAACCCTCAGTTTGGAGCTAATCCAACTGGGGGCAATTTTCATAACCCTTATCAAAACATTCCTGCTGGAATGATGCCCAATCAATATTTCAAGAATCCACCTGGAGGAGGGTATTTTAATTTCGGACAAGGTTCTGGTCCTTACTAGAATCGTAGATGGAACACAGCTCCTAATACTCAGTCCTTTGCAGGAGGATGGGGCCAGGTGTCGCAACCGCGTATTCCCATTCTGGCCACGCTTAATCTGCCAGATTTGTCTAAACTAATGAATGAAGCTGTGAGTCATGATCCCACATGGCCCCTTGTCCCCACCAAGCTTCCATCATACATTCCAAAGTTTGAGGGTAACAATGGCGAGGACCCTAGTGATCACATCACTACTTTTCACTTCTGGTGCTCATCGAATTCTTTGAATCACGATTCTATTAGATTACAATTGTTTCAATGCACTCTTATCAGGATTGTATCACAATGGTATATTGAGATACCTAGGGGGACATATGGGTCTTTTCAATAGTTAGTGCTAGCCTTTCTTCACCATTTTCAACCACCCATTCATTACGATGCTGACCTTGAACTTTTTTCAACTTTATGCCAAAGTTCCGACACTCATATTTCAAACCATATCCAGGAATGGCGTACATGAAGATGGTTAGTTAAGACTCCCATACCCCCGACCTTTCTTTTAGAATGGTTTTTAAAGTGTTTGCACACTGCTATTTCAAAGGACGTTGCTACTTCTGGGGTCTTCAGTGAGGAAGAGGTCATTTTTAGAGCCCAACAATTTTATTTGATCTATTCTCAGTATGGGATGTTATACCGCCTTCTTCCCAATGCATCGTGGTCGGCTCATGATCCTAGACAGAGTCCTGGGCCCCATGCCAATGGCATTTTGGAGTCCACCAATGTAAAGTCTGTAGACTCGGCAACGAAGTCTACCAGAGGACCATCTTCATCTGGATCCTCCAAACCCACCCAATTGGCGGATGTACATTCCATGCAATCGTCGAAAAACCCAAATGGTGACCAGAAACCAGATGGGAATAAACGAAAAGGTCAAAATAATCGTAGAGGTGGGAAGAATAAACTCAAGGACAAGGATAATAATGGAAAACAAAACAATAATGCTGCAGAGGGCAAGAAAGAAAAGTGTAAGGTTAAGTTTCCTTGTAAAATTTGTAATGATGATCACCTTACACACTTATGCCCCAAACTTGTGGAGCCTGTGAGGATTTTAAATCTTATGGCCACTGTGCTAACAAATCCTTTTCCTCACAACCAACACTTAGCCTCGAGTTCTTCAAACGTCAGAAATGTGCCCGGTGGGAGTCAAAACCCACCACTGCAATATGGCAACCGTGTTTGTATCAATATGGTCGATGCAAAAATTGATATAGTCACTCGCTCTTGAGATTACGGCTCTTCAAAAGCTAGTACCATCCTGGAAGCTCCTCCTCTACCCCCAGAGATGAATTTACATATCGAGAAACCAGAGCCACCACCTCATATTCTGAAAGGATTATTCAAGCACACTACCCATAACCCTAATGCTAGAGCCACCCAGAACTACTCTATTGTTGAGGATATGGGCCAAACACCTTGCATGATGTCTGCTTTGGAGGTACTCCAGATGTGTCCATCACAAAGGAATGCCTTACTCTCTGCCTTAGGAGGCCTAGAACCTAGTGGCTCGAAGATCATCAAGTTTGATGTCATGGATGTGAAGCCTTGCTTACCCTACCATGTGGCCTTCCAAATCCACGTGGAGTATTCTAAATATACCATCAAACGAGCAGTCGTTGATGAAGGAGCTGCCACTTGCATGATGTTCTTAGTCTGTTGGAAAGATATCAGATCTCCAACCCTTTCAAAGTCATCGACCATGTTGATCACATTCGACGGTCATTCCTTCCACCCTCACGGTATTCTCCCCGGCTTTCCAGTCCAGTTAGGTGGGAAGACGATAGAGGTGGAAGTAGAGGTAGTTGATGCACCTCTCGATTATAACTTGTTACTAGGTCACAATTGGATTTATGCTATAGCCTTCATCGTATCGTCCATTTTCTACACACTTTGTTTTCCTCATCAAGGGGAGATTGTGACGATCGACAAGTTATCCTTTGCATACTCTAGCCCTAACGCATATGTTGGACCATCAATCCCTGTGGTAGACAATTCTTAGCTGGCAAATAAGAATATTGGTGTTGGAATGTATTCTTCCCTCATGGGTACTTTCGACTTATCGGCACCGGTTCACCACATTTATGCCATGTCTAGTATGCCCGCTTCAGTAAAGAAGTCCATCCCTTTTAGCACTTCTTATTATAGTGACCCTTAGACCCTACCTTCTATGACTTCATCGATTTAAGGTCATTCGCATGCTGGCATGGCTATGCCACTATCAACAATAGAGAATGCATATCAATCTATCCTTGGCTCTTCTACCGATCCTGATCCTTTTCCCTAGCAGACGGTCGAGGAGGATCCAGTTCTTAGGCCCATGTGGGCCACTTCGCTATCTTGTTCACATGATTTCTTGGATGAGACTTTGCCTTCAGACGAAGCCATCCTTGAAGCCATGAATGTTTTTGAGAGACCTTGGGATGATATGCATCATCGATCTTATTTTCTCCCAAGTCTTGAAATAATTGAGCGAGATGATTTTAGATCTACCCTGACTGAGATAGTCGGTCACACCGTAGTTCCAATTGATACACATGGAATTTACGCTGAAGGGAATATGGTGAGTATTTCTCCTACCGTCCAGATCAATATCTCTTGTACCCCTGGAAAGATCGAAAATGTAAATATAGGTGCAGATTTTTTGCCGGAAGAGATTCTGATCTACACCAACCTCTTCAAAGAATTTTGCGATGTATTCACTTGGTCATATGAAGAGATGCTAGGGATCAACCCCCGTATAGTCGAACATGAGATTAGGACTTACCCAGATGCTAAACCCATTCAACAATGTCTTAGAGCTGTTAATCCTAGGAAGGCCCCGACTATTAAGGCAGAGGTAGAGAAGTCACTTAATGTCGACTTTATCTACCTAGTTCCCTTGACCAAATGGGTATCCAACCCCATTCCTGTGAATAAAAAGAAAGGAACCATCCACGTGTGTATGGAATTTCGTGACCTGAACAAGGCCTATCCTAAAGATAACTTCCCCATGCCTTTCATTGATTAGATTCTCAATGAATGTGTAGGAAGTGAAATATTTTCTTTTATGGATGGATTTTTAGGCTATAACCAAATCCAGATCAAACCCAAAGACCAACATAAGATGGCATTCATATGTCCTTGGGGCACATTTGCATACCAGAAAATGCCTTTCGTCCTTAAAAATGCCAAAGCAACCTTTCAATGAGCCATTACTTTCACTTTTCATGATCTCAAACACATACTCGAATATTACCTTGATGATCTTGCTGCTCACTCTCACAAGAGAGTGGATCATGCTATGCACCTTCGACTAGTTTTTGAAAGATGTCGCTATTATAGAATCCAACTCAATCCTCATAAATGCATATTTTGCGTTATATTTGGTCGTCTCTTAGGATTCTTAGTCTCCGAGACAGGGATCATGGTAGATCCACTTAAGGTTAAGGCAATTCTTCAGTTTTCTCCCCCGCACACGATTAGACAACTTCAAGGTTTACAATGGAAAGCTAACATTTTGTGTTGGTTTATTATGAATTATGCTAATATCACTAGGGGTTTCATGCACCTATTGAAGAAATACACCCCATTTATTTGGGATGAGTGAGGCCAACAATCTTTTGACACTTTAAAGAAAGCCTTGGTATCGACCCCTCTGCTAAAATCTCCTGATTACAATAGAAATTACTTGTTGTATATCATCGCATCTAAAGAGACCATTGGTATGGTTCTAGTTTAGGAGGATGATGAGCTCTGTGAGCACGTCATATACTATCTCAGTCGAAATTTAGTCAGTCTTGAATGTAATTACTCACACGTTGAAAAGCTAGCTTTGGATGCCATCCACGTAGTCCAACGTTTACGACACTATATATTGCTTTGAAAAACTACTATGGTTGCCAATGTTAATCCATTTCAATACGTCCTCACTAGACGTATCATAGGTAGAAAATACAATAAATGGATTGTCATCTTACAAGAATTTGATCTCGACTTTGCTTCGGCCAAGTCCAAAAAATCACTAGTTTTTGTAGAGATATTATCCAATTTCCCATGATTAGACAAAGATGTTATTCATGTCAATTCGTTCGCAAATGAACACATTTTCCTCATCTCATCGTCTGACCCCTGGTATGGAGATATTGTTTTATATATTCAAACCTTGAAGTTCACTCAACATCTCTCGTGAGATGATTGACGACATGTTAGATACCAAGCCAAAAAGTATACATTCGTCGGTGACACATTGTATCATCGAGGAATAGATAGTATCTTACGTCATTTCTTAAATCACGAGGAAGCTGAGTTAGTCCTTAATGTTTTCCACAAAGGGGCTTGTGGTGGTCATCTATCTGGGCTTGCGACAACCCAAAAAATATTGCGAGCCGATTACTTCTGGACCACCATCTTTAAATATTGTATTGAAGTGGTTAAGAAGTGTCACCCCTGCCAGGTGTTCACTTGAAAAATGAACTCACACCTAGCCCCTCTTCACCCAGTCATTACAGTTAGTCCCTTCACCAAGTGGGGAGTATATTTTGTTGATTGCAACCCAACTTCGGCTGGGAGGCATCAACACATTATCCTGGCTATCGACTACTTCACCAAGTGGGCCAAATCCATGCCTATCGTGAAATCCGATGGGAAGACTGCATCTTTTTTCGTATTCAACCAAATTATCGCCTGGTTCGGTATCCTGAGTGAGATTTTCACTGATCATGGAAGTCATTTTCAAAATGAAATGATGATAGAACTAGCATCTAAACTGGAGTTTAAACATGATCACCCATCTCCTTATTACCCCCAGTAAAATGGGCAAGTAGAGGCCATCAATAAGTCTCTCAAGACCATCTTGCAAAAACCTGTCAGTCGAAGTAATTCCAACTAGCACATCATGTTATATCCCGCACTTTGGGCATACTGAACCCTGGTTAAGACTGCCACCAAGTTTTCTCCTTTTCAGTTAGTACACGGTGTGGAGTTGATACTTCCCATTGAATGTGAAATCCCTTCTCTCAAATTGGTAGTTGAGCTCCTACCTGACACTTCGGATTTAGAGTGACGCCTTGTACACCTAGAGAGACTTGATGAGCAGTGTTGGGATGCCTTTACGCCTATCGAGGCAAACAAGAAACATGTCAAGGTTCAGTACAATAAGTCTATCTGTCCCTGGTTGTATGTTGAGGGTGACTTGGTCTTCTTGTATGACCAAGCCAAAGAACCGCTAGGGGCAGGCAAGTTTAAACCCATGTGGCACGGTCCTTATATCGTGCGACGTGTTCTAGAAAAAGGAGCCTACGAGTTGGAATATTATGAAGGGAATAAATTGGATGAGCCCAAAAATGGGCTCTACTTAAAAAGGTATTACGCTTGAGCCTTGGGCTTGGGAAAAACCCTTTGTATACTAATGTAAATTTAGTACATATACACCTTTTTCCCCTTTTTTTCCTTTGGCTTGCTTATCGAGTTTTCCCTTTTGTTGGCAGATGTCAATGGAGTCTTTTATCTACGTAGGATTCACCGATGGAGCCAATCATCATACACAAAACTTAGCTTCTGTCGCTTGGGTGATTTACTCACCCGAGGGTCTGCTGGTGTCTTCAGGTGGCATATGCCTAGGGCCATCCACGAATAATGTGGCCGAATACAACGTCATCATAGAATTATTGTACGATTCTATCTCACATGGTATTCGCTCTATAGAGGTGCACCTGGATTCTCAGTTAGTCATATGTCAGTTGAATGGTCATTATCATGTGCGTGATTCGATGTTACTCCATCATTTCCTATGGGTACATATTTTAGAACGACAATTTTATTTTATTACATACTTTTACATTTTGAGAAGTTCTAATCATGTATCTGATGCCTACGCTAATCATGTTTTGGATTGTCATTTGTCACATTAATAAATCAAAGAAAACCATTAAATCAATGTACACATTGTAAGATATAAGTACAGCTAAAGATCCCTCTTTATATATTTCCAAAAAATATGGTGTTTTATATTACAAAATTAGGGCTAAAACCCTAAAAAATACATATACAGTCGATATACATGTCCCATGACATCTACTCCTGTGGAACTGGATGAGTCTTGTGATAGAAAACCACGACATTGGCGAGACGCTGGAAGAGTCATACACATGCTCTAGGTACACCGACAACCTGCCTCTGCATGGCTTCAAGTAGATCCTCCACCTGAACCATAGGAATCCTCTGTGTCAAACATGACAGGTTGCCCTGCATGTTCTAAAGGACTCTCTCCACCTCTCCTCCCATAGCCTCATCTCCTCAGTGCCTCCACCTATGTCGTAGGAATCCCTCTAGCCATTTTGGACCAATGTCTGCAACCACACACATATCGAGTTAATATTTAAAAACACCATCCAAAAAATATTTTTGTTCTTTTAAATAAAAAAATAAAAAAAATGAAATATATAAAAAATATTTTTTACCTATGGTGTCATAGGCAGCTCTTGGTGGAAGCGGCATATTAGGATCACCTCTGAAATCAATTCTTGCATAAGGATAGTCGTCTAGAGATATGATTCGTCTCCTCCACCAGAAGAAAAAAACATCATTGTAGGGTGTCGCCACCCTACCTTCCCCTTGCCATTTCATGAACTCAACCCATCACGCCATAGCTGGATCACGTAGCCCTATAGGAATGATCTCCACTCTAGTTCCCAGGCTTGGGATTTTCTCAAAAAAAAGCTACAAAGGATAGAGGCAAACCTGAAGTTTCACTTTTCCCCCTTCTTTCACTTTGTTAGATGACCTTTCATATTGGTCAGCAGTGAGGTAAACCAATCGTACACGGTAGGTCTCACACACTCCAGTGTGTAAAACATAAGCGGTCTCAATGCTTGATGCAATGAGGATGACCCTATGATCCTGGTAAGCACGAGCACAATAATTTTCAGGCTGAGGTTACCTATAGCCCGGATAGAGATTCGACTTCCCACCATGGGAATCCCTGCAACACAGTGGGCCTCGATGTATTCTTCAACCTTCATCCCACTCCCAACCCTGTGTGACTTAAGGTCCATGACCTCTCCTCGGCGTGAAAGTCCTGTTAAGAAGTAGATGTCCTCTACTTCGATCCTTAATGTTTGTCCATCAAGGATAAAGCTCTCACTATCTAGATCCCAATAGCCCACCAACATTTCCAATAACCTCACTTGGGCCCTCATTCCTTTGAGAGCCCAAAACTTGTATAGACCACATATTTTTAATGTTGCTTGAGCCACCAAATCTTGATCCATTGTTGCATCTACCTCCTCATGCTCTCTCTCCCTCCACTCCAACACCATCCTGCAAAAAACCAAATAAATTTTTGAGTTAGAAGATTATTTTTGGCCATTTTGTGCAAGTATACGCGAGTTATCCAAGAACAGTCGTGAGTAGGGCCTGGTACACACAAGGGCGTATATCTATTCGTATACATGAAATATTAGTAGAAACCCACATATACTGAAAAACTCAATCTGAGCCCTTAAAAACTAAAAAAATGGAGCCTAATTCAAAATTGTAAACCATTGAATTTGAAGAGGATGGGATGAAGAGTTACTTGGTCTAGACGGTGTGCAATTCCATTGCCTATTGCCCCCATGATCGTTGTTTGAATTTTGGAGGTATGTTAGTCCAAATTGCACTATTTTGGGTGAAAATGAAAATGACATAGTAAATTTTGATTTTATTACTATTTATAAAACATTTTTACCCATTTGATATAGTTTTATGCTATTATTTTGTCTAATGGACTAATTCAAAAATGGTTTTAAGCTAATTTTTGTAGTTTCGACTCAATTTTCTTACAGATTTCAACGTCATGGTTGGTCGTTTGTCTCCTCAGGAAAGTATATTCATAACCTAGCATATAGGATAGGTATTCACTACATCATGTAGTTTTTCATTATCTTTCAATTACCACGTTTTACACCTTAGGTACGAACCCATTTATTGCGACGCATTAACCTCCATCTACTTAACCTCCATCTACTTTCATAGCATCGTTAATAAATGGTAGAGACTTACCAAACATGGGTAACCTAGTTAGAACCTCTTTGTCATTTGGTGTCCATGACGAGATTTTTCCTTAGGAACGAGAGTCCATTAGAATTGAATACATGAATTTACAATGAGCCTCATTTCTCATTCATGCATACGCGGCCTTATTACCTGCGGACTCCCAAAAAACAAGTTTTAGTTAAGATATTTTCCGACTCGTTATTAAAAATTGAAAATATTGTTGAGTGATTTGTCCCTTTCACACTCGTTAAAATTGGATTTGAAATATCATGAGTCTTAGTTAAGCTCTTTTCTGACTCGCTATCAAAAATGGAAAAGATTGCTGAGTGAACTTGTCTTTTTCACACTTGTAAATTGGATTTGAAAAGATGTCTATTTGGCACAAGTTTACCCCTTTTTCACACAAAGTAGACTAAAAGATATAAAAAAAGACATTTTTTGGCATTAAATTGTGATTGCATCTCATGCCCTTGCTTGCAGTATTAAGCCTTTAGCCAGTTCTTTCTTTGCGTTATAAACCATGGCCCAAGCAGTTTGCATCCTCAACCAAGTAGAGCCTTGTTTATTTCCTTCACAATTTGACATCCTATACCTTGGAGGGAACATCACCCCAAGTGTGCATCTCCCGCGGGCATTTCCTTGCATTGGACATAGGTACGTTCCACTGCTGAAACTAGTTTTTCTTACTTGCGACACTAGTTCCCTCCTCTGTATCATAGCATTCAATTGTTACGAAAAAAAAAAAAAACGGGCGAGAGGGGAGTACTATATTGTAATTGGCAGCAGTCGTGTCACTTTTGAACAGAGCACAAAGTTATTGAGTCCTTGCGTCATCATAATTTTGGGTTTAGCATGACCTTAGGAAGCTGATCTCATTACATAATTTTCTCTATTGACTGGTTAATCTTCTAGTCACTATAGAGAACATTATGGATGCCTCCTACATCTAGTTGTCACATTATAAAGTCTATGCTTCCAGATTCCACCGTATGTCTCATGCTCTTTTCAAAGGAAGTCTATCAACCTGTGTCGGCCACTCCTCAGAAATCTTGACTTTGCATGTCGGCCATACCCTCAGTTTGTCTCAGAATCACATGATACTTTGGTCTTATGATGTACCCTGGTCCTACTTTCATCATTGGTAGGTCACCTTGAACCCAACAATTGACATTTCATCATGGGTCGTTGACTGGGTGGTTTCCCTTGTTTTCGATGACAAGACATCTATTCACACTTTGGGATTCGTGCAGTGTCTTGGATGCCATTAGCCTTATTGGTGGTTTCCTTGCCTTTGTCAGTAGTTTTCATCATTGGCTGCTATTCAGAGGGTATTTTTCGTGTACCTCTTGCATTTGGCACATGTGAAAGACACAAAAAGTCGTTGGTTCATGAACATGTTCTTCATCCTATCTCCACCAAATCATGAAGCTCCTGCTTTGTTCCTTGTGATGACTAATGAGAGATGACTTAATTCTCTCCTTTCAGTGGGTCTCTTTCCATTGACTTCACCTCATGTATTCTGGATACGAGACCTACAGTTTTTTGAGTACCTTGAGGCTTGCAGTCATTAGTGGCAGGATCTCTTGCCATTGATAGATGGGAATACATCAATGTCTCCTGATCAATGGATCTCTCAAGTGTTCGACACCATCTCCTTTATTCACATTTGTAAGAGATGTACTCGGTGCCTTGATACCTTCTTTCATCATTGGTAGGTTGTCTCATGTTTGTTAACGTTATACCTCAATGACCGGTAATCAAATGATGTCTCATCGTGTTCAACCTCAACTCATTTATTCACATGATGTAGACTTGCACCATTGGCGGATTGTATTGAAGACTTGAAGACATCACTTTGTGGATGCATCTTTCTTGAGCTGTTGCTTCCATTTCATTGGACCAACACCTATTTGACTTTAGCGATCATGGGAGATTAGATTGTACTCCATGGTATACAAATATCTTCAGATTGATTTTGAGACTGGTTTCACTGGGCCTTGTTCGTGACTATGACAACTATTGACATGTAACCGCATTTATATTTGCCTACTCATGGCCATGAACGCTTGTTGGTATATTTTCCACATGGATCTGCATTGTATTCTTGGCAGCCATGTATGCAAAGTCAGTACATAATGTAATGAGAAATTGAGTTCATCCATCTGGTTCTCTACCACTCCACTTTTGAGTTATTTATAATGTATTTCGGCCATTGCAGATACTCCTCTAATCTCACACATTAGGGGGCATCTGTTATAGCAAGATTTTCCTCACCATTGATATCTTGCATAGAGGGCCTTTTTCCATTTCCCTATGTAGACTTATCAACCCCTTTTTGATAAATCCAGAGCCAAAAATATATATTTTTCCACATATACGCTCCCTAACGACTTTGCAAGATGTGTATACGCTTGATGCTCCACTATAGCTCACATATATCGAGATTTGTGCTAGAAAATACAAAATGAGGTCGGGTTTCCATGTCACGACAAAAGATCTCTGATCTTTGGCCTTCCATATACTAGAAACGTTCTGACTCGGCCCTTCAATTGCATTCTGGAGGCTATAAGACCACAATTTCGAGCTATGGAAAAAGACAAGAAAGCATTCAACTTTGATAGAAAAGTTACTCTGGAGAAATTACTTCACATTGAGTCAGCATCCCTTTGTCCCTCAAGTGTGAACACAGTGTTCATCCCCCAAGATATTTCCTTATTGTCAATAGGACCTCATTACCTCTTTGCTATGAGCTTGCCTTTGGTGGAGGATTGAAGTGGTGGAGACCCAGTTGGAAGGAACTTGGTTTCTTGGTTTCAAACCGTGTCGACACAGAAGTCTGTAATGTTGATACTTCTGTTGATCAATTATTAATAGAAATACTCCTTTCCCGTCCTATCGATATCTTACGAATATATGATTATTATCCATGGGCATGTTTGTAATGTTTATTAATGGATTGTGCTATCTGATGTGCTAACTCATTTTATATATTATCACCATATACTTGCATCGCTTGTTTGTTGAGAACTTCTTGCAGGTTTAAAGATTTGGGTCAAAGTGCTCAACGATGGAACGACATCAAACGATTGGATCGAGGTAGGCTTCTTCCTCGTATTGCACATTAGTTTATATAGCACATGTTGGAATTGAGTTGATTTCTACAGTCATACCTATCTGTTGTGGTTTACCCTTGGCCATAGAGAGTCACTAGAAAACCAACAAAATGTCATTAGAAAACCAATAGAGTCACTAGTTTATATAACACATAGAGAGTCAATATCCAATTAAAACTAGAAAACCAAGAGAGAGTGATTCCCATAGGAAAATTGAAGAATACAACAGTGGATCTATATGGTGTGTGCACCACAACAGACTTTGAAGTAATGGATATGGTGGATGAGTCTATACCATTTCCAACACTATTGGGACTTGACTGGGCCTTTGATAATTAGGCCATAATTAATTTAAAGACTAGAGAGATGATATTTGAAGCTGTGAAATTTAGGGTAGTATCACCTTGAGATCCCACAGATTGTGAAAGATATGTAGAACATGTTCCTGAAAGTGTTATAGAGGATGATGTGAACCAATTGTATAGGACTAATGCGCGACAGGAAGACTATGTGAACCCAACTACAGATGGAGTACTCAGTTAGAGGAGTATCAATTTCGACATGTTAGATTCAGATACTGGAGTAGAAAACTGGCAGGAAATATTGCATGAAGTCTCTACTAAGAGGTGCACTAGAGTTACATGTGAAATAATATGGGTTGGGACATAAGTAAGACAATTTACCACATTTAATGAAGAGGACAATTTAGAAAACTTCTTGATAGAGTTCGAATCAAAGGTTTTGTATAGTTAGAGATTAGTAGTGTTGGATATATCATTGAGGGACACACTTGCACAATGGTGGGGTGAAAATAAGAAGGTAATTCAGGACTGGTATCAGTGTAAGCGACTGATGCACATAAGATTTGGTAGGAGTCAACAATAGACCCTTACCAAAGTATAATGGAAGAGGGAACCCAAGACATCATATAAATTATTATGTCACTAACTAGAGATTAGTACCACTAGGGGAATGGACAAATTACTTTATTCATACATTAGAAGGGATACCTAGTAACTGGTACAAGGAGTAAGAACTGCGTAGAGAAACTGTGAGCTGGGGAGCAATGCAAAAAAACTTTAGTAGAAACTTTTCATTTGAAAGTGAGAATCCATGGGTGGATCTTGCATTACAAAGGATCAAAGGGAAGATATTTGAAGAATATGGGGTAGATACATTGACAGTAGACAAAGATTACAAAAAAGAAACACTTGAACAATTAGTTTACTATTATCAGGTCACAAAGGAGGAAGAAGTAAAGGAAAACCTGTAGCACACCTTTTCTCCCACTTTGTTTAATCGCTCTGATACCAAACTGTAGCACACCTTTTCAGCTACTTTGTTTAATCGCTCTGATACCAAACTGTAACACCCCTTTCACTCGGCTACCAAGGTTACTATAACATCACTCTGGTAGATAACCCAGAGTAACTGTAGCGCACCTTGGCTACCATGTAGGTGTTACTACGCGAAATAACACATTCTCATTCATAATTAATCGCATGCATTTAAGCAAAGAAATAAATTTAACACAGAGCATTCATATGAATTACTACCATAATCAGCAAGCAATTAGATTTTCATATTAATTCATATACACAACGGAAAACATGATACATAAGCAGCACAGTCATGCAAAACATGAGTAAAGCATAATCAGATACTTATCTTTATCAATGGTAGATTCCACCAACCAAGTGCAGGCCTTCCATGAACCTCCCAGCCTTAGACCACACTGCTCATTAGCTCAGCAGTGGGTCACCCCCGAGCTGGGACTAAGCTCCACCCCAAGGCAAGGAAATCTAGGCTAGGCTGAGGTTACAGGGAAAACAACACACAACCACAAGGAAGGGATTCTCTCCAAGGAACCTCCCACACTCACTGCCCACAATCCCTCATTCCCCACATGCCTGTTCCACCCCAGGAGAATACACCTTCTCTATCACCTGGATATTCCTTCAGCTACTAATCTCCCTTGCCTTGGGTTATAGGAATAGGCTGGACCGGAAGTCTCTGGGCTCTGTGGCAGCTACATAGGTCCTTCCAGGAGTCCTCTCCTTCCTCCATGCACTCTCTCACCTGGAGAGAATTGCTCACAGGCCAACAACCTGTTCTACCAACCCCAATCACCTCTCTCACCTGGAGAGAGCATTGCACCACTAGCCAACAAGACCCCATGCAGTCCAGAACTGCGTGGTCACAACAATTCACGAGGAAAATAGACACGGGCTTCCCAACAGGTTCAACAATGGCTGGTCACTTCTTATTTCCCAATCTGCCAACACAGGATAGACTCACGCTCTGGTTGTCGAGGATGTGTGACAAACAATCTACGCAGGGTCAACAGAAGTTCGAACTGTTCAGACAGGGTGGTACCGGCTTTCTCAGAAGTCAACCTAGGCTTTTCGGCTTTCAGGGATGCACCAGGGTATTCTTTTGCAGAGGTCCAATCATTCACCTTCAGACCATCAGGTAGAATGGAGGAGAGATCCCTCTCTCGGCTCCTCCTGGCCATTTTATTTGCATGCACCAGGACTGACACTTGTCACCCTTGGAACTGCATGCATTCCATCAGCATGCATCCCCTTTGCATGCTTAACCTTTCCAAAACTTAGGATGAAATGAAACATAGAATGCACATGTTCTTTTGGAATAATATTAAAATATTATTCCCAGGCTTAAGCCCCCTAGGCTTAGCCCCCAGGCTCAACACTTAGCCCCTTTCCCACCTTCCAGCCCCTAATTCCTTGCCCACTCTGTGGATTCTCAGTCCCCATTCACTCATTCATCATGGTCGGTCTGCACCTTGCGGTGTTTATATTTTATTAAATGTTCTGCATTCATACAAGTACAATAGCAGGCTCCTAGCCTTCAACACTTAGGCTCCCTAGCCTAACAACACATAAGTCTCCATCTTATAAGAACTCAGCTCACCAGCCTATAAAACATAATTACAATTCCTTTCAAAACATGGTTTACAATGGGGCTCAGCCTTGGGGACACTACAATCCCCCTCCCCTTATTTTTTCACTGTCCTCAATGCAACTTACACTATCTCTGCGAGCCTTTCAAAATATTCAAAAAGATGTGATTACTCTTCCCGCATAACCTCTTCATGCTGCCATGTCACGTCCTTAGGACCATACTAGGTCCACTGGACCTTTAGAATCTCTATAGCTTGATTCCGGAGCTGTTTGCTTTTCCTGCCCAATATGCGCACAGGATGCACTTGCAAGACACCCTCTCGTTCCACCTGAATCACATTCTAATCGATAACATGATTAGCATCAAGTACATATTTCTTAAGCAGTGAAACATGAAACACATTATGTACAGTCATAGATGCAGGTAATGCAAGCATGTATGCAATTGGCCCAATCCTTTCCAGGATCTCAAATGGCCCACAAAATCTTGTTGCCAACTTGGCGCAACTTCCCAGCCTTAGGGAACTCCTGTTAGTTTTCACTTTCAG
This sequence comes from Picea glauca, assembly GCA_000966675.3. Taxonomy (NCBI): domain Eukaryota; kingdom Viridiplantae; phylum Streptophyta; class Pinopsida; order Pinales; family Pinaceae; genus Picea; species Picea glauca. The sequence continues at coordinate 197,464 of JZKD02S1615965.1, forward strand.
GAAAACATGGTCACCCACATTGAATTCTCTATGGTTTCTGTTACTATCAGTGTAACTTTTCTGCCTGTCCTGGGAAGCTTTTAGATTATGTTTAATTTTTATCATTTGATCTTCCATCTCTTTGAGCAGCTCAGGCCCAACTACTACTCTGTCAGTTGGATTATCCCAGCTCACTGGAGTGTTGCACTTTCTTCCATAAAGCGCTTCGAATGGGCTCATCTTCAATGACGCATGATACCCATTATTGTAGGAAAATTCCACCAAATGCAGGTAGTCTTCCCACCTTGATGGTTTATCCATCACATACATTCTCAGCATGTCTTCTATTACTCTGTTTACTCTCTCTGTCTATCCAACAGATTCGGGATGATATGTTATACTAAAGTTCAGATTCATTCTGAATCCTTTGAACAGTCCTTTCCAGAAATTCGAAGTGAATTTAGGGTCCCTATCAGACACAATTTTCTTAGGAATTCCATGCAAGCGTGCAACTTCTTTTAAGAAGATATCAGCAACATCTGCTGCTTTGTGGGTGGCTTTTAGTGGAATAAAATGGGCAGCTTTAGTAAGCTTGTCCACCACCACCATGATTGAATCATGTTGCTTGCTTGTTCTGGGCAATCCTGTGATAAAATCCATTGTTACCACGTCCCATTTCCATTTAGAAATAGGTAAAGGCTGCAACAACCCTGTTGGGTGCCTGTGCTCAGCCTTAACCTTTTGGCACTCCATACATTTGGCGATGTATTTAGCGATTTCTTTCTTCAAACCTGGCCAAAATAATGGTTTTTGACTGCTGCCATAGTCTTCTGATATCCAGGATGTCCATCATAAGCCACGTTATGCATCTCCTTTAGAATTGCCAACTTCAATTCTCGGTCATTGGGTATGTACACTCTATTTTTATACAGAAGTAAACCATCAGTTCCCAAGGTGTAACTTTCCCTAGTCTGTGGTCCCTCACACTGCTATAGCTTTGCTACAATAATTTTGTACTGCAAATCAGTATTTGTAGCTTCTAAAATTCTGTCTTTCATCTCAGTCTGGTACATGATAATGGCTGTAGCATGTAATTAGTGCACTTTTCTGCTGAGTGCATCAGCCACCTTATTTTCTTTCCCTTTGATATGCTTGATATCAAAGTCATATTCGCACAGAAATTCCAGCCATCTGATTTGCCTGGCATTTAAGGTCGGTTGATCAAATAAATACTTCAGACCGCTATGGTCTGTTCTCAATTCGAATCTCTTGCCCATGAGGTAATGTCTCCATTTCCTCAAGGCGTGGACGATTGCTGCCAACTCCAAATCATGAGTGGCATAATTCTTCTCATGTTCCTTCAACTTTCGGGATTCATAACAAACTACAAATCCCTCTTGGCTGAGAACTCCTCCCAGCCCCTTCTTACATGCATCTGTGCACACTACGTAATCCTTGTTTGGATTTGCAATCTTCAGGATTGGAGCACTGGTTAGTAACTGCTTCAATCGCTAGAAGCTTCTCTCACATTCTTCAGTCCACTGGAACTTCTTTCCCTTCCTTTGCAAGGAAGTGATAGAATGAGCTATCCTTGAGAATCTGGCTATAAACCTCTTATAGTAGCCTATAAGACCCATAAAATATCTAACTTCTGCCACATTCCTTGGCGTTGGCCATTCTCGAATGGCCTGTACCTTTTTAGGATCCACAACTATCCCTTCTTTAGATATTATATGTCCCAAGTAATGGATCTGCCTTTGGTAAAATGACCACTTGCTCAGTTTTGCGTACAATTGGTGTTCTCTCAACACCAAGACATCGTCTAGGAAGACTATGACAAACTTGTCCAAATAATCTCTGAACACTCCATTCATTAAACACATGAAAACAACAGGCGCGTTGGACAACCCAAACAACACCACTATGAACTCATAATGATTGTACCTTGTTCTAAAGGCGGTCTTGCTGATGTCTTCATCCTTTATTCTCACTTGGTGATATCCTGATCGGAGATCTATTTTCAAAAATATTTTCGCATCCTTCAAATGATCAAAAAGATCATGAATCCTTGGTAGAGGATACTTGTTCTTGATAGTGACCTTATTCAACTGTCTAAAATCAATGCACAACCTCAATGTCCCATATTTCTTCTTCACGAATAGGACCGGGGCTCCCCACAGTGACACACTAGGGCAAATGTAACCTTTCTTCAGTAGCTCTTCGAGCTGCAATTGCAACTCTTTCATCTCTGGCATACTCATTCTATAAGGAGCTTTCGAAACTGGAGCTATTCCAAGCATCAAATTTATAGAAAAATCGATGTCCCTCTTCGGAGGTAGTCCAGGTACCTCCTAAAATATGTCCTTGAATTCTTTGAGTACTTCGTGGTCTTCCAGATTCGAGGCTATATATCGCGATGCTTCTTCCACCCAGGCTGCATATAATTGACAACCTTTCTGATAACATTTCTTCAGTTGCATGGCTGAGATTTCCCTCACAGCCATGGCTCTGGGAATTCCTTGGACTGTTACCTGATTTCCCTCTTCGTTCAGGCATGTGAACCTCTTGTTATGGAAATCTAGAAGGGCATGGTGCTGGTCCAACCAGTCCATCCCAATTA
>JZKD02S1615965.1:201033-224472 GCA_000966675.3 Picea glauca
GAATGTCTTTGGGAGCGACTAAGATGTCAGCTACCACTCCTCGACCTACTTCTTCTCCCATGGGTTCTGCGACTCTCCGTCGTACTTGAGTCTCTTCCCTTCTCGAGTTTCTTCTCTATTCTTTCCAGGCTCTTCAAAAATTTTAATTTTAGTGCACCCTGCCGATCCCTGACTTTCATAAGCTTTCAGCTATCATCTCGGTAAGCCTGGGCCTCTCTTTGCAATCCTTCAATGATTTTCATTATGTGTTCTTCCTTATCCTTCTCCTTTCCATGCCCATTAGAGTTCGATCCTTCGACTCCCAGGTTAACATAATTTCCTTCCTATTCGTCTTCTATTTCAGGGGTAATCTACACCTTTCCCCACTCCATACTCGGCGTTGGTTAACTGGAGTCCTGACCTCCGTTGAACTCTGCACATGCACTGTGCAATTAAATTTGAAGTTTGTCAGGCTATTAAACCTTCAGGAATAATCCACGACATTTATAACTAATACGAACAAGAACAAAAGACATTTCGATTCAAATAAGTTTTCTGAGTTCTCGTTCAGCTCTGCAATTTCAGGACTTCATTTTTCAGGTTTTCAAAGATTTCTTTTTCGGCACTTTGGAAATTTGGGACTTCAGGTTTCGGGGTTTCGGTCCACGAGGCTTTCAAACTTGCTTTCCTTCTAACTCTCGACTTCTGAAATTCCAATTTACATTACCCTCTGGGCACACATAGTACAGTGGCCACCCATGACTAGGGTGGCATGTAGCATGTTCACGAGGGTCCACGTTGCTTTTAACGACAGCAACGAGTCCCACCTCTCTCGCTTCTATTCTTGGCCTACTGGAATGTGGTACATATCCATGTGTCCACATCCATTTCTAGTAACATCCAACGGTTAGATCTTTCTCAAATCTACAACGTAGATCCTTTCGACGTTTCGAACTTCCAAACGCCGATGCGCTCTAACTCCCATTATCCCTCCGAGATAGACTCGTGGTTCACACGGCCTACCCTTATATGACCAGAGTCATACCTCCTATCGGGGTTTCGTACTTTCCAATGCCGAAACACATATGTCCTCAGGATTCACGATTCCCCGAACCTCGATTTCCCGATGGATGACTCTCCTTCCAGAACTTTCCCGACTACCTTGATCTCAGCCACGTGTCCCCAAGAATGGACGGTCCTTGCCGCTTCTCGCTATTTCGCGATTTCATGATTTCAAATGCTTCGGGTGCCTTGTCTTCAGGATTCACGAAACGTCGAACCCCAATATGCCGATGGGCTCCCAATCTCACCCACATGTCCCAAATGACGAACGGTTTAGATCCAATCTCGAGATTTCACAACTTGCGATTCCCCGACGACAAAGTTCTATGTCGACTCAAAACCTCGGTAGTCGATATACCGATGGGTCGCTCGATCTCCGCCATGTGTCCCCACAAACGGATGGCTCGGATCATTCCCGGGACTTTTACCATGAAAATTCCCGACCTCCTGTCATCGTGACTCCCAATTTCACGAATGATGATATCCCGATGTTTCAACATGCGAAATGTCGACGGCTCTTTATTATCGTCACCTGTCCCTTCAAGATGGACGGTCCTGACTAATTTGGGATTTCACGTATCATGATTTCCACACTCCTGTGCAATATCTAAAGGGCTTTAAACCCCGTGCACACTTTTCAGATCTGACGGTCAGAAGGGTTTGCCTTCCCTCCCGAATAGATCCTAGAGCTCCTACACCACCGGTGTGGATTCCTCTCTCCCTGTGGACTCATACCACATTGGTTGCAGTTTCATAACGTCGCTATACCTCCTGAGCTTTAAAACTCGTCAAGTAACTCCTTAACATTTTGGAGCAAATCAGGGTATGAAATTGGCCTTCTGGACCCAATTTCCCCTCGCATTCTTGGTCCAAAGACCGCTCCACTGGCCCATCTAGGCTCAGTGTCGAAACCTTGGATCTGATACCAAACTGTAGCACACCTTTTCTCCCACTTTGTTTAATTTCTCTGATACCAAATTGTAGCACACCTTTTCGGCTACTTTGTTTAATCACTCCAATACCAAACTGTAACACCCCTTTCACTCGGCTACCAAGGTTACTATAACACCACTCTGGTAGATAACCCAGAGTAACTGTAGCGCACCTTGGCTACCGTGTAGGTGTTACTACGCGGAATAACACATTCTCATTCATAATTAATTGCATGCATTTAAGCAAAGAAATACATTTAACATAGAGTATTCATATGAATTACTACCATAATTAGCAAGCAATTATCTTTTCATATTAATTCATATACACAATGGAAAACATGATACATAAGCAGCACAGTCATGCAAAACATGAGTAAATCATAATCAGATACTTATCTTTATCAATGGTAGATTCCACCAACCAAGTGCAGGCCTTCCACGAACCTCCCAGCCTTAGACCACACTGCTCATCAGCTCAGTAGTGGGTCACCCCCGAGCTGGGACTAAGCTCCACCCCAAGGCAAGGAAATCTAGGCTAGGCTGAGGTTACAGGGAAAACAACACACAATCACAAGGAAGGGATTCTCTCCAAGGAACCTCCCATGCTCACTGCCCATAGTCCCTCATTCCCCACATACCTGTTCCACCCCAGGAGAATACACCTTCTCTGTCACCTGGACACTCCTTCAGCTGCTAATCTCCCTTGCCTTGGGTTACAGGAACAGGCTGGACCAGAAGTCTTCGGGCTCTGTGGCAGCTACAGAGGTCCTTCGAGGAGTCCTCTCCTTCCTCCGCGCATTCTCTGTTGGTCCCCGATTTTGCTCATGCTTTTGCCCGCATTATATGCCACAGACCTCCATTTATATACCAGTACCACCCTTTTGGCCTCGTTTTGACATAATTAACCTCTCCCTACCATTCGATGGGTCTACCTAAGGTATCTTTGCATTTCAAGCTATTTTTATGCACTTTAATGCTTTAAATTGGTATTGGAACTAATATCGCTTGGGTTAGGTACCACTTCTATTTTTGGAACAGGATGCCGGTACTAGGTACCAACTCGTACCCGTGGAAGTGCCAATGGAGCCGCTCAAGATCTGTGCGTTATGGTGTGCGTTATGGTTCGAATGGGAGATAGACAGATTCGCATGACAGCTGGAGTCATCGCCACAGGGTGCTTGAAGGCATAATGATCAAACTGGGTCGTGATTCTCCATCGTTCACACTTTGTGACACTACATGTCACGAAGATGTGAGATACGTTTTAACACTTGATTCCAAGACTATTCTCGGATCGGGGATCCGTTTGTTTCTATGAATCTTTGTTTTAGACTGTTACAAACAGTAGGATTTTGATATAAACCCGTGTTCACCCCTGAGAACGGGTTGTTGTTGTTATTGTTGCTGGATTATGTTATGCCGTGAACCTATGTTTTTTAATACAAACTGCTGTTACGATATATCATTTGACTGATATGATTTGAAGTATTATCTTTTGAGTTAATGGAGTGTAAATATTACACAATGCTTGCATAGAATGTTGTAGTTAGTTCTGGTTCTTTCCTCCAACGTTTGTACTGTTTGGTTGGGCCCGCCAAACCAGTGCAAGTCACTGTGTTACTTTGTTTCAGAGTTAGTTCATTTTAGCGTTTAGAACTTACATACGAGGTAGCTTAATGTTCATAGATTTAGTTGTTTTAGTGTGTTAACATTTGCTTACATGAACAGTATACCTACAGCTCATAGTGTGTCATCGATTTAGTTGTTGCAGAATTGTGTTTATCTATTCTTCACTTGAATCGTGCCAGCATATTGTTATCTCTTACATTGATGGGTATTGAATGCATAATCGATGCCTGTAGGGTTTAAGAGTATGAACGTGTATTGTTTGGATTTTCATTTTCAATTCGAATATAACTCAGAATTAGCATGCACTTTGCTTTGTTAGACAATAGTTACCTTGCCTGCTTAGAACAGTTAGATTGTAGTTAGAACAAAGGGAGCTCCTGGTACCGGTAAGTAGGAAAGTACTCTGTTTTCCTGTAGACAGCTTTAAATTCATTTTGATGACCAGATTGAATACATTTTCGAAAATACTCTTTATGTCATGACTTGAATAGAAATGATGATGGTAGATGATCGGACATAGAGGTAAAATAATCTTGTGGAACCACATTTTTGCATTAGAATAGTAGTACCAACATTTGAGCACAAGACTGTTTTTCTGTTGATGACTTAAATAGGAAATGCTCAGTTTCAAGATAGTTATTAAAATTCAAGTTCTCAGAATAGGTGTGTGTTTTATTCTTAGGATAGCATTCAGATAGAGACTAGACGCTTACCTGCACATACTGTGTATCAGCTCAAAGTTTACCAACCCTGGTTTGACAATTTAGTGTTTCAGGTCACTTAAAAGCTCCAATTTAGCAGCCTGACACTCTCTCACCTGGAGAGAATCACTCGCAGGCCAACAACCTGTTCTACCAACCCCAATCACCTCTCTCACCTGGAGAGAGCATTGCACCACTGGCCAACAAGGCCCTACGCAGTCCAGCACTGCGTGGTCACAACAATTCACGGGGAAAACACACACGGGCTTCCCAACAGGGTCAACAATGGCTGGTCACTTCTTATTTCCCAATCCGCCAACACAATATAGACTCACGCTCTGGTTGTTGGGGATGCATGACAAGAAATCCACGCAGGTTCAACACAAGTTCGAACTGTTCAGACAAGGTGGTATCGGCTTTGTCAGAAGTCAACCCAGGATTTTCGGCTTTCAGGGATGCACCAAGGTATTCTTTTGCAGAGGTCCCATTGTTCACCTTCATACCGTCAGGTAGAATGGAGGAGGGATCCCTCTCACAGCTCCTCCTGGCCGTTTTATTTTAATGCACCAGGGCTGACACTTGTCACCCTTGGAACTACATGCGTACCATCATCATGCATCCCCTTTGCACGCTTACCCTTTCCAAAACTTAGGATGAAATGAAACATAGAATGCACATGTTCTTTTTGAATAATATTAAAATATTATTCCCAGGCTTAAGCCCCCTAGGCTTAGCTCCCAGGCTCAACACTTAGCCCCTTTCCCACCTTCCAGCCCCTAATTCCTTGCCCACTCTGTGGATGCTCAGTCCCCCTTCACTCATTCATCGTGGTCGGTCTGCACCTGGCGGTGTTTATATTTTATTAAATGTTCTGCATTCATACAAGTACAACAACAGGCTCCTGGCCTTCAACACTTAGGCTCCCTAGCCTAACAACACATAAGTCTCCATCTTATAAGAACTCGGCTCACCAGCCTATAAAACATAATTACAATTCCTTTCAAAACATGGTTTACAACGAGGCTCGGCCTTGGGGACACTACAAAACCCATGTGGCATACGTATAGTATATGGGGAAGGAGAAAGAGGGTTGGAAGGACCCCAGTTACAATAATAAGAGTTCACTGCATCTATGAATATTAAAAAGGTCAATATTGGGACCGAAGAGAAGCCCGAGATAGACAACATTGGATATTAGTGGGACAATGAGACAATGGAAAAGATAATTGAATTACTGCAAGAGTATAGTGACTTATTCCTAGCCACATTTTCAGAGACGAAATGGGTAGCAGGATAACTTGGATAAATTAAGATACCCCTCATATCAGATGCAATACCAGTTAGATAGATACCATACAAATTCAACCCTATCTATAAGTGGAAATTTAAGGCAAAAATTGACAGAATGCTAGAATCAGGAATCATAGAGCCTGTGGAAGAATCAGAATGGAATAGTCCAATGTTGGTCCAAGAAAAAAATACTGGAGGGATTAGGATATGTGTGGATCTAAGGAAATTAAATTATGCATACTTACATGCTCCTTTTCCTACTCCATTTATAGATGAGTTTTTAGAGAATGTGGGAGGACATGAAGTGTACTCCTTCACAGATGGATTTTCAGGTTACCATCAGATCATAATTGCTCCAAAGGACAGGTACAAAACTACATTTGAAACATAGTGGGGGTCATATCAATACATAGTGATTCCATTTGGTCTAAAGAATGCACCAACAATAGTTTGCAGAGTAGTAGTAGCTATATTCAAGGATTTTATACATAAAAGTTTAGAAGTTTATCTGGATGATTGGACAATATTCAGTTTATTGAAGGAACATGTAGAAATTCCGAGGTTAGTGTTAGATAGATGTAGGAAATGTCATATTTCCTTGAACATTAAGACATGTATATTCAATACACCATTTGGTAAACTACTTGGATACATTGTATGCAAACATGGCTTCATAGTAGACCCTACAAATATTGTTGTTATTGTCAATTTATCACCACCAGAGTTAGTGCGCCAGTTGAGAGAAACATTGGTCCACACAGGCTACTAAAGGAAATCCATAAAGGCATATGCAAATATTAATACACCCATGGAGAATTTACTAAAGAAAGACATCAGGTTTCAGTGGAATGATGAATGCCAAGAGAGCTTGGACATACTAAAAGAGAAGATGGCGACAACACCAATTTTGAGCTTTCCAGATTAGACAAAATAATTTCATGTGCATGTGGAAACTTCATCCATTACACTTGGAGAAGTTTTGGCACAACCAGGTGAAGGAGATATTGATCAACCAATATCTTTTGCTAGTATACAATTGTCAAGTTTTGAGCAGAACTATAACACTATAGAAAGGGAAGGTCTGGATATGGTATATTCCCTACAAAATTTCAGACATTATCTATTGGGTCAACACTTTAAGATGTTTACAGATCATTTTTATTTGAAGTACCTAGTTAACAAGAAAGTGTTGGGGGGGAGGATATCTAGATGTGATGCATACCCCCTCCCTCACTTGGGGTTCACTCGACCTTCCGGTCAAGGATCGTTCTAATTGGGATCTGGATCAACTCTTCGACTTTGTTGAACCCCTTGTTAATGTTCATAGGTCCATAATTTTCCTGTGCAAGTAAAAACACTGAACCTGTGGGCTCTTACTAATCCCCCTAGTTCTTCTTTGAAACATTTTAGGACCCTAACCCCCTCCTTAGGTCAACTCATCATATGACAAAATACTGTGACCATGCACTAGTGAATAGCATGCTATTTCGGTGCCTTGACGATTCCTCTTAGCCCATTTTCTTTTGAAAAATGAATTTGTCCTTCATCCCCTTTTCTCAGGCAACAATAACATATGACTAAGGGATGTGACCGAGTACCAATCCAAAAGGTGATAATTTAGCGCTTTGTCCTTCGACGATTACCGAATGCATCCAATTCACACAACTTCCACAAAGTGTCGATCACTGAAAAGGAAGATTAGATGACTCTCCTCTCTCTACAGATCAAAGACCCAAATTATATTTCTAGGATTCAACATTTTCTTCATAATTTCCTTTCCACAAATCTCTCAGATCATCGAAAAGTTTATTTCACCACACCTCATATCGACGGTCCACCATGCTCCGACCGATGGATGATCCAGATCAACTTCCTTCGGGCTTCGACGAATTCCTTTGGCTACACCGACATGCACACAACACTTACAAAGTGTCGGGCACTGAAAAGGAGTAGATATGATGACCCCTTTTCTTCCACATGTCCACCTCTGGATCAATGGCTAGAATGCCTTCCGGGACTTCAACAATTTTTTCCTATCTACACAATGACGTGGAATCGCCAAAGTGCAAAGTGCCCGAACTCTAGATCTTTCACCATGCATCCTCTCCAATGAATGGTTATTATTTACTCCGGCCTTCGGGAGTCCAAACTGCACTATACTCTTTGTTTTCCTTGGAGTGTCGGACCTTCAGACCTCCATATCTTCTACCACCTATGCTTCCTTTGATCTACGGTCCACAATGCTTCGGGCCTCTAGCTCCAACAAATTTTGAAACACCTGTTGGTAGCCAATTCACATTTTTCTACTGTCTTATAAGCTGCCTACACCAGTGTTTTGCAAACCTTAATTTTTCGTCGCAATTCTCAAATAAACGACACTTTTATTCTTTGCGCTATTTGCACATTTACCTTCGTTTTGTTTTCACGACTGTAAGCATGAAAACTTGGTCTTTCGAAGTCACATTAAAATCATTATTGAATTTTCGTTATCATTCTTGTGGATATGCCCATTGCGTTTACATTTTACTTATCATTATACAGTTGGCAAAACCTTTTAATCTGTACTCATTTGAGCATTCTTTGATTGATTATGTAATTTCGTTTCATGAGTAATTGAGTTTGTGATACATTGGCGATTGGAATTACATGTTATTTGATCAATTCACTTGGCACATTGAAAAGCAATGGTGTTATGGTTAAACCCTTGGTTTGAATCGTTCTATACAACGCATGTCACATAGTCAAACCTTGGTATTGGTTTCGATTTGTGTGTTTGTTTTTAAATCTATGGTATAACTATTGCTTGTGTGAATGATCAACCCACTTACCAAAGGTTTCGATTGATTGATTGAAATGGTATAACTGTAACACATATGCATTGTGTGTTGAATAGTTTTAAACGCTGGCGGTTGTACCATTGTAATGACTATCCTGCATGGCAGAAATAGCTCCACCACCTTCGCACGATATGTCATTAATGCTTACCCTTATCCCTATTTCACCTCTGCTAGCATCGGGTAAGCCTTTGAGCGTTCTGCCCCCATGTATGATGCGTTCAAACCCTAGCTCGTTCGCATCACTTATCGTCTTCTCCTCCCTATGGCACTAGTCGTGTGAATTGAGCCGAACGGTAGTCAAGCCCTGCTACTGTTCGACAACACCCAGAAAGATTTAGAGGATAATTGTTGGCTCACGTTTGTATAGAAGTTTGAGGGTTTCAATTTTATGGTTGCACAACAATTTTCCCTAACCTTTGATGGTTGTTGGGCCAAAATAGGTGAAATTCAACTTGAAATCAGTGAAGAGTTCATCAGCTCTGCCACTGGGTTAGCAGCCACGGGCCAATGATGGTTCAAAAACTCTAAAGTTGATGAGGTGCCATGGCCGTTACTGTTCGTCTCACAAAAGGTCACATCCTGTGACAGAGGTATGCCTATTTCCACGCTTAAACCAAGATGGCATGATATTTTGATAGTGGTCAAACAATTCGTGACCTGTGAGGGTCGGTATGGATTGGTTTTTCTTTATCACCTTCGACCGTTAATGAATTTCATGGGTTATCCACTGAACATTCCATTTTACTTCTAGCGTAGTCTTTATAAAATGGAAAAGAGATTTAAATGAGAGAAGGCCGATAGTAATTTGTTTCACCATGGCCTGATCAGACTCATCATCGTTCATTATCTAAACCTCCACGGTGATAATTGGCAAGCTTTTCTCTCTCGGAATGGTTTTGTTGATTCAGAGCCTATCCAAATCGATAAGCCTGTGGTTAGTGAAACTAAGGTCGAGCCACCTGTGCCTTACCATGTCCTACTACCCTCTCCCAAACCCTCGGTCAGTCCTGATATCGACCTAACCGACATTATAACAGAAAAGTTCGAGGATGTAAAAAAGCCTGTGAGCAAGAAGGTAAAAGGTAACCCTATTGTTGACAGCAAAGGTAAAAAGAATGCTCGAATTATATTGAGACTTGCTAGGAATAAACCTAAACCTAGTGTTGAGCAGAAGCCCATAGTCCTCAGCGAAGATTCTGACTTTGATATTGAGTGCTTCCTGGCTAGTGAGTACCCTTATTCCCAAGGTCTGTGCTCTGAGCCACCCTATGACTTCATTTCTAATTCACCCCCTTTCCTAAAGAACAATCCTAGCTACCCTAGGATCAAGCTACCTAATGAAACCCTCGGTGTTTTAAACAAACCCTCACCTACCATTTCAAAACTCGGACAGTCGTCATGCAACCAATGTAATATGTGGTTGGAATGATACTATACCGACGTTCCCTTATTACAGTCCAAAATCAAATCTTTGGAAAACCAAGTTACAGTGTTGACTAGTGAAAGGGACAAGCTTCAAGCTAATGACAAGAAGAAGAAAACCACTGGTTCCATCGTATTTCGGAATGTCGAATCGGCTATAGCCTTCATCAATTCCAAGCTGTTATGACCAAGTTGTCTGCTCATCATCCAGGTATGAATTTTGATATCAATTTCATTTTATCGATTGCTTGGATTAATATAATGAATTGGTTTTTGAGTTTCGATAAGTATGTTTTGAAATGACTCTGTCATAGTTTGATTATCAAAATGGTTATGTGTGGATCTTGTATAGTAGGTTCAATTTGCCAAAATTAAATGTACATTTGATTTGGTTGTGCGATTTTTCGTGCCCAGTTTAGTACAAGCAATTCATTGACTTTGATTTGGTTTGGTTTGTTTGTGAATCAATTTCTATTGATAGTCGATTTGGTATGATTTAATTAGTTTTTGTTCTCTCCTAATGAATTCAAAACGATTCCGTTGATTGCGATTACTCAAAATGACTTTGTTCTGTATTGGTTTGGTATTCTCGATTGGATTTTGATTATCTTTGACCGATGCTAAAGATCTACTTGTTATAATCATGGACTTGTGATTCATAACGGCTGTAACAAACACAAAATTTCTCGATTCATTTTGGTTTGATTGATGCATGTCTTGAATTAGCACGATTGCCTATTCTGAGTTAGATTGATATCGAAAATAGACTTGATGTTGCTCTGTTGATTTTAATTTTCAAAACGAGTTTGTTAAACTCAGATTGGCATATGTTATCTCTGTTCAAATCGTATGAGAAAATTTGGTTAATAGTTCGTTTTGAAATAAATTTAAGTAATGATTTCATTGAAAGTCAATCGGTTCTGTCTGACCCAATTGGCAATAAAAAACGATGGACGATTCTCATAGATCCCGTTGTCAACCGATTAATTCCATTTTGATTTTGTTTGTGATAATTTACACACCAGTTTTGATTTGATTCGCTAATGGCATGAATCGTTTGTTTATGTTAATACAGTTATATCAATTTGAAAATGATCTTGTTGTTTTCGTATAGATTTGATCGTGTTTCCTGTTGATGGATGAGGCAGCATAAACGATTGCCTATGATTTGTTAAAGCTATTAGTTTTGATTTCAATTGATTATGAAAATGATTTCATTAATTTTCGGTTATTCAATACGATTTTGTTAACCCGAATTGGGGATAACGAATTAAAATAGAGTGAATACATCTCTGTTATCATTTGGTTGAATACGATTTGGTTTGTCCAAGTCGCATACAAGTGTCAATTTGAATGATGCTTTTAGCAATCAAATATTGGTTTGATAGTTTGGATTTAATTCTTTAAGTTCGAATTAGATTTTAATACAATTCTGTGTTTGATTTAGACCAGCTACAGAATCGTAAGATTCTGTAGCTAGTCTTTAGGATTAGACTTTTGTTCATTTTATTGATAAAATATTCTTATAACTTGCCTATTTTTGTCCTCTTTCAGGTACATTCCAATTGTATTGGGCATGTTGTGGCAGTCTAGGAGATATTGGTGTGATGTAGTTTTTATTTTTAAGTTGTTAGAGAGAGAAACTTGGGATATCTTCTCAGATTTTTGTAAACAGTTTTGATAACTTCCACAGGGATGTTTTACCCTATGGGAGGTCTTTAAATACTTATTATTATTTTTAATAAGAATCATCCTCACTTGTGGGAGAACCAGGCTATGGATTTCTAATACAAACTAAGACAAGAGTTGATGTCTTGTAACATCTTTCGCTTTCGACATATCAAGCTTTTGTTTCAAGTTTATGCATATCAGTTTGCAGTTGATTATAGACTACTTTAGCTATCGTAATCTATTGCAGGATGATGTGATTTGATTAACGTGCTATCCATATCTGATTTCTTTCATTATTTAAAAGTGCAACAATCACTTTGTTTCAGTTAATCAATCACATATTTCTCTTCTTCATTAATTGAATCATTTCGTATAGATCTTTCCATACAGATTTATCTAACTGTGAGATTTATAAATCATAAAGTTGTTGTAATTTTTATGTCTTGTTTGTCCTGTAATTACATCTAAAGAGCACAACAGCTTCCTGTTTACGAGAAGATCGTGGAGAATCTGGTGTGGGTTTCCTCCCACCAATCAGCTGAATCAATCATTTTACACAGAACAAATTGGAAAGCATTATCACAGGTTAGCTTATTAGTATAATTTTATTAGTTTAGATAGATATATCAATAGTTTAGTTTTGTAGTTAGAGTTAGTATCCTAGTTGTTTAGTTTAGATAGTTTTTTATTTTATTTCTTTTTCATAAAATCGTAAAAGTTGAAAAACAATAGCTCTTGCTATCTTAGGACAGAATACAAATGAGTTTTTAAGGTTTTCATTTAAATCTGTAAATTGTAATTAATGTACATTTTGTGAATAAGATTTACTTCTGTTAGTAGTTAGATATTTAATTTCTTAGAGTTAGCATAGTATTAGTTAGTAGATTGTATATATAATAGTTAAATTAGTTTATTAGTTTGTTTTAATAGTTATTTTAGTTAGATTAGTTAGTTTAGAGTATTTTTCTTTTTTGTTTCCTTAGGAATTAGATCGGCTAATGGAGCCGCTAAACCCGTCAGGGTGGTCCATACCAAACGGCTTGGGTTATTTAGACAACCCCAGACCAGTTCCACTCTTCCAGTTAATGGACGGTCAATTTCGCATGTCAACAAATGGCGCTAGAAGGAGGGCCTAAAATTAATTAATGTCACGAGGCGGTCGGAAGACTCCTCCACCACCTAATCGCTCACCTATAGTGACAAGAATTCATTCAAACGATAATATTCCCCCTCAAACAAAAACCACATCAATCGAAGATCCACAGATCACAGTTGAGCCAGCAACCCCAAATCCTACAGGTGGTGGCATACAAGAAATTGTCCGCCAATCTCTTATAAAAACACATAGTGCCTTAGCTCATTTGAGGCAACCAAGCCGTCCATGGGGTCAACCTTTGGATTTCTATGGTATCAGAGAACAATTGGGAGACACTAACCTCACTGTGAACCCTACAGATCCAATCCTCACACCTGCTACAGGAGGATCTGGAATACCTCCTTCACCACCTCCATCATCTCCTTCTTCTTTTGGAGGAGATTCTTCTGACGAAGGCAGTTCCCCTTCTCAGCCTTCCACACCCACCACACCAATGGCCAACCATAACAACCCTACTAGACCTTGGCTTGAACAAGATGTCGTAGCTATACCTGGAGCTCAGCATCCTTTGCCCAAACATCCGGAGAAATGGCTTCCCAAGTTTGACCTTGACTCAAAACAGATCGCTGAAGATCACATTAAAAAGTTTATGTTAGCCATTAGACTCCGCAATGTCGAACATGAAAACATTGTTTGTAGGTTGTTCCCATATACTTTCAAGGGAAATGCATCTATATGGTACTTTTCCCAGCAACCCCATACCATCATGTCTTGGGAAAAGTTTGAGTCATGCTTTTTGGAAAAATTCGGAGACGGTAAGCCTCCGGAAGTCCTAGTCATGGACCTTTCTAGCTTAAGAATGAACCCAAAATAAAAAGTTAAAGACTTTAATCAAAGATTAATAACACTTAAGAACCGAATCCCTGCGGATTCCATGCCCGCCGAGAATCTCATAATAGCATACTACACTAAAGCTTTGCATCAAAGTATAGTTATTTGGGTTAAACGATCTAAGAAAGCCACGTTGTTAGAAGCCTTCGAGGAGGCCAGCCATATTGAAAAATACATACTTAGTCTTAAAGACTCTACTAGCAACGAAACAGAGACTATTTCTTCTTCCAAAAAGAAAATCGAAATCCTCCCCAAACCTACTCAAAGTAAAACACAACCTGAAAGCTCGGATTTAGAAAACTTAACTAAAGTTGTTCAAAAACTGTCAAATCAAGTTATAGACTTGAAAAGGACGACCGAAGAAGCTTCCTCGAGCAAAGGACCTTACAAGCCCCTATTCCAGAAGCCTTTTCCTACCAACCGACCTAATCCAACCACCGAAGGCCTTAATCTAGAAAGTCTGCAATGAGCCCTTCAAACAATTCTAGAAGCCCAGGATAACTTGATGCCTCCTGAGACTCCTGAGGAGGTAGTTGAACAAGAGACAGTTCAAGAAGATGAGTCTTCTCTGAATATTTTTGGACACTTCTCGGATAGCACCTTTCAAGATAACTTCGAGACAGTTCATCCTTACAATACTAGGAGTAAGACAGCAGACAAACCTTCCTCCGAAAAAACTACAACTTCACCTCCAAAGCAATCTAAACCAGCTGACACTAAACAGAGTCATGTGAACCCCAACTTAGATTATGATGTAGTTGAAGATCTTAAAAATTTAAGGGCTAACATTTATGTTTATGAGTTATTGAAATTTCCATTTTTGCTACAGAAAATGTTACAAAATATCTCAAAAAATGGAAAAAATGGTAATTCTAATGGTAACAAGGTTGTGCAAAACAAAGTTCCTCAGAAGACTTCCACTAAAAACAATCTTGATCCTCAAGATAAAGGAAGCCTTCTTGTAAGTAATGTAAATAATGTAAATAATGTAGATAAAGTAGCTTTAGAAACCGCGAGTAAAAATCCACAATCTACTACTCTTAACACTCGCAAAAATGTACCTCCATTTTTGTTAACATTCAAAATCTTCAATAGAAACGTGCATAATTGTATAGTAGACTCAGGAGCATCTTCCAATGTGATGCCATGGTCTGTATGCCAAAAGATTAATGCTGAAGTTGAACCCTCCACCTTGAAAATCATACAACTCGATCGAACCAATGTTAAAGTCATAGGCAAATTAAAGAATGTACTTATAAGATTATCATCTAACCCCAAGGTTCATCAAGTTATTGATATAATTGTTGTGGATATCCCAGAAGTGTATGGTCTATTTTAAGTAGGGACTGGTCGGAGCAGTTACACGGATATTTTGCAACGGATTGGTCTCATCTAAGGCTTCTAGAGAACAACAAGCCCAACAAGATCAAGGTGAATTGTGAACACTACCTTAAGTTCACGGTCACAGATTTGAATGATCCCAACGAACCATTTACACCTTCTGCAGATTCACCCGAAGTACAAGGGATGGACACCTTTTTTGGCAATTTCATGGCCGAGGCTTCACCTATCACCAATCCAGAACAGTAGTCCGAGATTGTAGCATATGTGCAGCCAACAGCTTCTACGCAACGGTCTCATGTACTCGAGGAAAATCAAATTTGGTCTCTTTATTTTGACGGGTCAAAGTCCAAAGAAGGAGCTGGCATAGGCTGTGTCATTATCGATCCGGCAGGTAACAAAATGTTAATTGCATGTAGGCTAGAATTTGAATGTACTAATAACACTGCAGAATATGAGGCTTTACTGCAAGGTCTTAGAAAAGCCTTGGATATGAACATTCAAAACTTGGCTGTCTTTGGCGACTCCGAAATAGTGGTTAGACAGGTAAGAGATTCTATCCACTATTTGTCTCCGCATCTGAAAAGCTACCAGTCCGAGGTATGGAATTTAATGAATAAATTTTCTTCTTTCAATATAAATTCCATTCCTAGATTGAATAATTCTGAAGCAGATCTATTAGCTAATGTAGCTTCTAAACTCTTCCCTGCAGAAGGCTTGTCCCTGGACGCATTCTTCGTCGAGCTATTGTTCAGGCCATCCGTTCCTGACAACATCATGAACTGGAGAGTCTTTGACGACGACCAACATATCATCAGCTTCCTGCACATGGAAGAAACTTTTCAAGGCGCGGTGATAGATGAACACACACACGACGACAATTTGCGCGATTTTACGGTAATACCTGATCCGAAAACTCCTGAAGATCTATCGGACCTGGTAAATTCGATACCTAAATCTGTAGTTAGGTTAGAGAAGTTTTATGACTTTGAAGATAGATTTAAAAAGATGGTCAACTGTAAAACAAATAGTTCCTCGTTATCTTATGAAAAAGTAAACTTAGGAACTAAGGATAATCCGCAATGCATTAATCTAGGCTTGAGGTGATCTCAACAAGAAAAAGCTGCATTTATTAAATTATTTAAAGAATTTAAAGATGTCTTTGCATGGATGTATGATGACCTTAAAACTTTCGACCCTAACATCATACAACATGTTATTCCTATGAAACCCCAAACCTTGCCCTTCCAACAAAAATTGAGAAAAATGCACCCTAAGCTCGAACCGACCGTTCGAAAAGAATTGAACAAGCTCCTAAATGCTAAGATAATTTTTCCTGTTAGGCACACTCAATGGGTTTCCAACTTGTCCCTGTCTGAAAGAAAATGAGGAAATCCGACCCTGCATCGATTTCCGAAATCTTAATGGAGCGTCTGATAAAGACAACTATCCCCTCCCACCCATGGAACAAATCCTTCAACAGGTATCTGGTTCAGAGAGGCTATCCTTACTGGACGGTTTCTCAGGATACAACCAAGTCCTGATGTCTCCACCAGACCAACTCAAAACTACCTTTCGCACCCCATGGGGCACCTATGCTTACCGAAAAATGCCCTTTGGATTGATTAATGCCGGTGCCACTTTCCAGAGAGCGATGGACATCGTTTTCTGAGGCTTAATCAATCATTTCGTTGTAGTTTACTTAGATGATGTCACTGTATTTTCTAAAAACAAAACCGATCATCTTGCTCATTTACGAGTCGTTTTACAACGATGTTGTAAATACGACATCTCTTTGAATCCTAAAAAATCCATCTTTGCAGTAGAATAGGGTAAACTCTTGGGATTTATTGTGTCAAGCGAAGGGATTATTATCGATCTCGAAAGGACTCAAGTCATCGCAAAACTTCCCCCTCCTACATCTAAAAAATCTATGCAGTCTTTCTTAGGCCAGATTAACTTCGTGAGAAGATTCGTCCCCGGTTTCTCCGAAATGGTCAGGCCTTTGCATAATTTAATTAAGAAAGACACCCAATATCACTGGGGACCCCTAGAAAATCAATCTTTTAATGTAGTAAAGAAGGCCATAATAGACGCTCTGTCTCTCATGAGCCCCGACTTTTCTTGAGACTTTACACTCTACACTTTTGCCTCTGACCGTTCCTATGCCGCCGTCCTAACTCAAAAGAACACTGAGAACAAAAAAGTACCCATCACCTTTATGAGCTCTTCTTTCAAAGGTGCTGAACTTAATTACCCAGTGGTAGATCGGAAAGCCTACGCTGTTTTCAAAGAAATCAAGAATTTCTGATCCTATCTTTTGAAGTCAAGGACAAAAGTTATTGTCCCTTACCCAGCCGTCAGGAACCTGTTAGTGCAGAAGGAACTAGGAGAAAAGAGGGATAACTGGGTCACCTCCTTGCAAGAGTATGATTTAGAAATTACCCCAGCTCAGATACTGAGAGGCCAAGGGTTATTCAATTTAGTTGTTGATTCAACAGCAGGACATCAAGAAGAAAGCGATACGTCAAACCTAGGCCAACACGATCAAAATTCAATCTGTTGCGTACAAAACTCTGTCAGTCCTTGGTATGACGATATAAGATTCTGTCTTGAACATGGGTTGGCACCCCGTCACCTGAATCCCACTCAAAGAAGAGCGTTGAGATTAAAGTCTGCCTCCTTTCATTTGGTTAATGATATCCTGTTTCGTCAAAGTTTTGATGGCGTACTGATGCATTGTCTTGAGAAAGACGAAGCAGAAAAAGTCTTGCTAGAGTTGCATGCAGGAGAAGCTCGTGGTCATTTTGGTGGTGACACCACTGCCCATAAGGTTTTAAGAGTTGTTTATTACTGGCCTACGCTTTTTAGAGACGCCCATGCCTTGTGTCGTAAGTGTACCATTTGTCAGAAAGCATCATGGCGTTTACAAAAACCAACCTTTCCTTTGCAGCCCGTTTCAGTAGATTCTCCTTTTCAGCAGTGGGGCCTTCATATTATAGGTCTGATCAACCCCCTGTCCTCACAAAAATATAAGTTCATCATAACAGCCATGGATTACTTTACCCGATGGTCTGAAGCTGCTGCGTTAAGAATTGTCAACACCAGTCAGGTAATTTCCTTTCTAAATTCAAATATTATCACTTGTTTTGGTATCCCTGACTGTTTAGTCTTTGACAACGCTTCTTAATTTTCCTCTCTTGAGATGAGTGAGTTTTCTTTGGAAAAAGGAATTAAATTGAAGTATTCTGCTAGCTATTACCCCCAGGGCAATGGATTGGCAGAATCAACAAACAAGAACTTGATTAAAATCATCAAGAGAACGGTGGCTGAAAACCACAAAAACTGGCACAATGCACTGTTGAATGCACTATGGGCTGATAGGGTAACACCAAAAGTTGTTGTAGGTAACTCCCCCTTTTTTCTCATTTATGGAAGAGAAGCAATTCCGCCACCTCACATTCTTCTTCCTTCACTACAGTTATCGCACAAAATCCAAGAAGAAGATTGCCCCCCTTTAGAAAACTGAATTAACGCTTTGATGAAGTTAGAAGAGGTAAGAGCCCAAGCTAAACGTAAGTTAGATCAACATCAACTATTAGTTAAAAGCTGGTTCGATTCTGACTCTGCTTCTGATAGGAATTTCTAAGTAGGTGATCTCGTCTTGAAGTGGGACAAACCACATGAGGGAAAGGGAGAGCACACAAAATTTCAAAACTTATGGCTTGGACCATTTCTGATTGCTGAGAAGTTAGGTCCCAGTTCTTTCCGATTGCAGAATCTTGAAGGGAAGCTTGACACCTATCCGGTGAATGGCCAAGCCTTGAAAAGATACTTTGCCTGATGACAACCCTTGTATATTATGTACATATTTTGCTTTTGTTTGCTTTCTCGTTTGCTGTTTGTTTTTTATTTCCCCTTTGAGTTTATCAGTTTGTGTTTTTGGAAATACACATACCTGTACACTGAGCTATTCAGACAAAGAAAACATAAAATTTCCTTCGTTGAAATAACTGCTAAGAAAATTTGTGTTAACATCAATGGTATATTTCTGACATTTATATCTATGTTGGAAAAAGTCTGTTGTCTGATTTCGATCTCTGAGTAAAGCTTGTCATGATCATCTATTATCTTTTTACGCTGTCCCTATTCCTTAAAGGAATGAATCAGAAGATGTCTCCCTGCCTTAGGAAGTTGGTTCTGTAAAAGAAACATCTTTGGATCTTTGTAAAGGACAGTTCTAAAAAATTCTGATGAGGTCTGAAAAAATGTGTTAAAATATCATAATTTTCAGCGTCACCCCGCTCAACTATATATCTTTGGAAAACAAATAAAATAAATCAATAATAGAGCTGTGGGAAGTGCTTGTAAACTTGCTGGGATGCTGAACAAGTCTGCTGGAAGTGGGTAAATGCATGCATGGCGCCAAGACAACTTCACCGGGGTACTGAACAGGCCTGTTGGCAGTGAAGCAATGTCGGGTATATGAAGATTTGCAAATAAGAAACCTCTTAATGTCCTTTATTCTGATCTAGAACTTCTTGGTAGGATACAGATGTCAGAGTGGGTTAAATGGAAACCTTGTCGAGGCTATGAACGCTTGCTGGAAGCAATGGCTCTGTAAACAGTATTGGAGATTTTATCTTTAATATCGTGACTCGCTGGTCTTAAGACTGTTATTAGTTTTCATCTTTTAAAACACTACTAGAATAGTTGGTTAATGATGATGTTTACACGATTTTCTGGTTGTTATTTTTGAGTTGGAATTATCTTTGCTGTCCTAATCTGAATTTGTTTTTTTGGGCAGAGATAACTGCTTCTACCAATGCATCGCCATTGTTGGCAGCCAATTCACATTTTTCTACTGTCTTATAAGCTGCCTACACTAGTGTTTTGCAAACCTTAATTTTTCGTCGCAATTCTCAAATAAACAACACTTTTATTCTTTGCGCTATTTTCACACTTACCTTCGTTTTATTTTCACGACTGTAAGCATGAAAACTTGGTCTTTCGAAGTCGCATTAAAATCATTATTGAATTGTCGTTATCATTCTTGTCGATATGCCCATTGCGTTTACATTTTACTTATCATTATACAGTTGGCAAAACCTTTTAATCTGTACTCATTTGAGCTATCGTAATCTATTGCAGGATGATGTGATTTGATTAATGTGCTATCCATATCTGATTTCTTTCATTATTTAAAAGTGCAACAATCACTTTGTTTCAGTTAATGAATCACAGATTTCTCTTCTTCATTAATTGAATCATTTCGTATAGATCTTTCCATACAGATTTATCTAACTGTGAAGATTTATAAATCATAAGGTTGTTGTAATTTTTATGTCTTGTTTGTCCTGTAATTACATCTAAAGAGCACAACAACTTCCCGTTTACGAGAAGATCGTGGAGAATCTCGTGTTGGTTTCCTCCCACCAATCAGCTGAATTGATCATCTTACACAGGACAAATTGGAAAGCGTTATCACAGGTTATCTTATTAGTATAATTTTATTAGTTTAGATATATATATATATATCAATAGTTTAGTTTTGTAGTTAGAGTTAGTATCCTAGTTGTTTAGTTTAGATAGTTTTTCATTTTATTTCTTTTTCATAAAATCGTAAAAGTCAAAAAACAATCGCTCTTGTTGTCTTAGGACATAATACAAATGAGTTTTTCAGGTTTTCATTTAAATCTATAAATTGTAATTAATGTACATTTTGTGAATAAGATTTACTTCTGTTAGTAGTTAGATATTTAATTTCTTAGAGTTAGCATAGTATTAGTTAGTAGATTGTATATATAATAGTTAGATTAGTTTATTAGTTTGTTTTAATAGTTATTTTAGTTAGATTAGTTTATTAGTTTGTTTTAATAGTTATTTTAGTTAGTTTAGAGTAGTTTTCTTTTTTGTTTCCTTAGGACTTAGATCGACTAACGGAGCCACTAAACCCATCAGGGTGGTCCATACCAAATGGCTTGGGTTATTTAGACAACCCCGGACCGGTTCCACTCTTCCAGTTGACAGATGGTCAATTTCGGCCGTCAACAACACCTCACCCCAAATCTCCCGGAGTATCTATCCCTCGGAGTGCTAGATATTTTGACATGTTCCCTTTACAATAGACGATTGCGATGACTTCCAGGACTCTTCCACTTCAGGAGTCTGGGCACTTTCATTTGATCCCTTTCTAGTTCCTCCATAGTGACCCTTCTTGAGAGTACGAGATCTCCCACCACGTGTCCCTTGCAACGGATGACTAAGATATTATCCATTGTTCATAGCTTCAATGATCTTTTCTGCTCCAACACTATATGCTCCCAAAGTGCTTACCTTCTGCACATACAGATCTTCTTCCTTATGGATCTCTCGATCAACGATCTAGATTTACTCTGGCTCCCGTCTCTTCATGAGTTCTCGATTCAACTCCACATAATTCTTCCAGAGTGTTCTACCTTTGGATTTTTGGATCTGCTACCATGTGTCTTCAAAGATCAATGGCCAGGATTCACTCTAGCCTGTGGGACTTTGGGGGGTCCAAACTTCTTCATGCACTGAATCCTTAGAATATGTGAAGTCCAAAGGACTTAACTGATTAAACCTTGTGCATATCCTCCAGATATAATGGTTGTCCTATTTCCTGCAAACTCTTGAATGGATCTCAGTTGTTGATTCTTGCTCCTTTATAACTCCTTCTTTAACCTTGATTCACGACTACTCTGGATATGTGAAGTCTCAAGGACTTACAGGGTTAAACCTTGTGCTATTTCTCCATATCCAAGGGTGATAAAAGATCCTGGATCCTCCCGAATAGATCTGAACTGTTCTCCTATTTAAACAAACAAATCCTCTAAACTTGAAAATTTCAAAAGGGTACAGGGGGTTAAACCCCGAGCAACTTAAATGATTTAGATGGTTTCTATCACTTGCACCCATATCCGATGGCTAGGATATTTTCCCCTTCATGTGAACTCCTCCTTTTGGCTTGACCCTAATCTAACGGTCCAAACTTATTTCGACAGTTGATCCAACGATAGTTGTGGCTTCTCCTCTGTTGACTATGCTTTCATTTAAATAAATGAATTTCCAATAAAATTCAAAGGCTCGGCCTTTACTCGCGTTGTACGTCCTGAGCTTGAAATTCTCTAAAACATCAAAGGGCTCGACCCTTTGCACATTTCCCTCCTACAGGGCTGTCAACTTGGCCTCTACTTGCTTTCTTGGAAAACACTACTCCTTCTGATATTTTTCACTTCAAGGGACTTAGGCCTATGCTACTTTCACAAATCTGAACCTGAAAGGGTTCTTTCCTTCTGCACTCTTTGTAGAGTCCTCGTGCACAATGGCACTATCCCTCCTAATCTTTGGTTTGCTTGAATATCTAAGGGTCTCAACCCTTCGTTCCTTCAAAGGAATTCTTGTACCCTCTTGGAACTTTGCGCTCGTCCTCTTGAGCTTTATGGACTTTTGAAATGGTCCTTAGTGCATTCCTAGCACTGACCTCTCTTTGATTATTTTTCACCAAAGACTCCAACCAAACACTCCTTGCGCTCATCTCCCCCGAGACTTTCTCAACACCTATCTAAGTGGTTTCCCAATGCACTTCTTTCACAAGTCTTCTCATGAGTTCTAAACTCTTTAGGGTCATTGGTGCACTCCTTGCACTCTTTACAGGACTTTCCTCTAGAGTGTTCATTAACTCTAGTCCTCCTTCTCCTCCAACTAGCTATCAGAGTGTTCGGTAACTCTGATGTTTCTTATGAGATTTAGAATGGTTCTAATGTGCCCACTTGGCACACTCATTCTCATAACTCACAACATATTTCAAGTGCACTCCTTGCACTGGCTTCACAATTTTTTCAACACTCTGGTGTGTACTCCTTGCACAAGCCTAAGAGCCCATAACTACTCATAAATTCAAAACAATAGAGAAGTATATCTAAACATATAAATGTAACTTACTTGCATACATCTACAAAATACATAAATAAATACAGAAAAACATTCAGAGAATCACCATTCATCGCACTTAAGAACACAAACACCTCATATGCAGAAAAAATTGCTTTTGCATTATATCTAAATGTATCTATAAAAATATTTACAAAGACTTGACTACTATAGAGTCTTCAACACTTCCTCTCTTCTACTGATCTCTCTCTACTCTCTCATCTATCTCTCTTCATCATAATGAATTTTGAAAACACATATCTTTTACAAAATAGGGGCTCCTCGAGCCTTCCCCCCATCCACCTACTCACATTGAATTGCATTGAATTACATTCAATGGGAATCTAGTCTGAATCATATCTATATCCCTCCTACTTCCATCCATTAAAGTAAACCCTATCTATTACAACAACTCAACCTGTACAAAGACATAGGCTTGGTTTTCCTTAAGCCTCACAGACTTAAATTACATTTAATTGCATTAAAAATTTTAAATTGGGCTCAAAATGAGAGGGTTGGTGCCTCTCTTTCCCTAGAAATCATTCCTCCTTGTGTGTTGATGCACTTCTTTGTTGGCACTGATGAGGTGGAGAAATTTTCCTACATCATACTCCCATGCTGACAAAAATCAT
>JZKD02S1615966.1:2090-13030 GCA_000966675.3 Picea glauca
AAGATGGAGGACCTTCTTGTAGACAAAGAACAATGGATCGTTGTGGATCCTAGTACACAGCCTACTGGTACACTGTCTACTAGCACACAGGCTATTGGTACACAACCTACTAGTATACCTCCACAGAGGCAAAAACCTCCACTGAAAAAGGAGGTGATGTTTACCTAGTGTTAACGCCCTGTAATTTGCCCAAGGCTGCGGAGGCAGTCACAGAGGTAACCTCAGACCACTTGGAGTCTTGGATCTAGCCCTCCAAGACTTAGAGAGGGCTCTCTCTGTATGATTTAGCTTGGTTTGGCATAGAATATTAGGCTAGTTATGAGGGATCGGGGTTTTTGGTTTTTAAATGTTTGGTTTGGGACAGCAAGGAGATCCATTGGGCAAATGGGCTCTGCGCTTAAATATGTGATTCACTCTCATATCTAGACAAAGTTCTTACACAGGGAAAGGTAGCAGAAATGTTGGATCGAATTAAGTTTGAATGGTGTTGATTGGAGGAAGAACTAGGGGAGAAAGAAAGACCAAGAAAAGGAGCAACTAAGAATTCGTTAACTGAGATTTTTAGAAGAGAAACATAAATATTATCAAAATATCAGATGCAGAGTATTTTGCCAATAAATTCTACTATGTTACTATCTTCTGACAATAAGAATTGAAAACAAGTGAAAAGATAATAGGAAAAATACTTAACAGAGCAAAGAAACGCCACCAACACCTCCGCACAAGAATCCTGTAAACATCATGCCCATTACTGATCAATCATTTAATGATTACAAAAAATGTTTTATGGAATGGAAAAGCCCACGGTCCAGCCAAAAGGAAAAAAACACCTCACAGGTCCCCCCTTTCATCTTTTACATCTGCATATATACAAAAGTTCCCTCAGCCTTGCCAAGACTCCAACTCTATCTCTGCTTTCTAAAAATAGAAAAGTAGTTACAAATCTGTTGACACCTGTAAACTATCTCCTAAAACAAATAAAACAACAAATCAAAGGAAATTTCAATTTGGTAACTGTTGCTTGAACATATGGAACAATGGAGGTTGTTAAGATTTGCTGGCGAATAGACTCTAACAACATCAAAACAAATAAATGTAGAATCAGTCGAATGCTTGAGGTTGTTGGAGATTTGTTGCCAGCTGGAGGATCGGTGCTCTAACCACTGCCTGAAATATGGGAAATCTCTGCCACTTATGATCTAGAAGAAATCTCTTTCAAAACTAATTCTCCTTGGACTAAGGGATCGAAAATCCTCCTTGGCTAAGAATAGAAACAAGTTTTTTGGTTGTCACGAATTCGGTTCCAACTGGGGAATCTGTGTTTAAACCTCTGCCTGAAATGTGGGAAAGCTTTGCCATTTTTCAAGAGAATTTAAATTTCCACTGGTTGAGCTGCCATCTACTCCATGATCTTCCTCAAATACTACCTCGAATCCTGGATCAACTTCATTCATTTTGGCTGATCTGGTGTCTTGACTGCCAACCGCATTCAAAAGGACTCCTCAAAAACAGGGATACTTTTCCACCTCTGTCGACGCGTAGAGAAATGCACTATGCCCCTGTGGGCTCCTTGGAAAGTGACAATCTGTGAGCTAGCTAATACAAAAGAATCCCAGGGGTAGCGAGTACACTGTTATTCCTTTGACACCCAAGCTCTTTGGCGCTTGAAAATGAACCCTGAGTGTTTATATTGACATCTGGCCATTAGCCTCAACAACTAAATACATAACAATGAGTTTCCATCTTTCACCAAACCATTCTTTACTTAGTCGTGGCACTTAGCATAATGCTGACATACAACATTCATTTGTAAAATGAACTCGACATCTGGGAGTATAACTGGCATTGAATTTCAGGGGCGGGCTTTAATATTGTCATAAAATTGCAATGTGAATCTAATTCCTCCCTCCTACATTTTGATGAACATTTGCATTGAGATTTTGTGTTTAATATCATTGCCAACATTTATTAGTATTGACTCATATTTTATGTTGTCCATGTCCCAAAAATTGATCATATATTTATCTCCAACTGCCAAAAAGCGGTTCTTAGTCATATCAAACTGCACAACATCCATGGAGCACTTATGGAATCCTTGATAAGTACGCTTTATAGCATCTTCACTTTCATTCCATTCCACAATATAAGATTCCCCTTCTTTTCTTGTTCCACCTGAGAAAATCCTTGTCCCATCAACACTATAATCCATTGTAGTGCACGAATGACCAGGAGCATCACAATCAACCTTGAACCCATCAGATCATATAACCAAACCTTTATCTTGCCATCGACAACCGTTGAAAAGATAAATTGAATGTTTTCTTTATAATGGGGGTATACAGAATACACAGGTACTTCACGACCTTCAAAAGTATATTGCCTTGCACCAGTAACAACATCCCATACCTTTATAGTTTTGTCATCACCACAGGTAATAATACACATTTGCTTGTTGGGATGTGCGAAAGCAAGGTCATTTACACCTCCAACATGAGCATCAAACTCCAATGAATTCATAACCAGAACCATCTTTGGCATGGAAGTTAACCGAACTGTTGCAGAATCCTCCAATGAGAGAATAAACCTTGTTAGGATTACGGTTGTCAAAGTAGGGTGCTGCCACATGCGTTGTACATTCTTGACATTGCCCGAGATATTGGAGATGGCTTGCAATACAAGCCACTTATTGATCACCAAGGCATCTCCTTCCCACTGCCCTCCGTCATCCTCCTTGCTTTCATCAACATGGCTTCCAGGAGGGGAAATGGTCTTCGTTAGAAAAACTTTCTTCTTTTTAGAAATTGAGTAGGCATGCCCAAGTTTGCCCTGGACCTTTAGCAGTTTTCTCTCGATTTCTTCTACATATTGCTTGGGAACCAACGAATTCACCTCTGCAACATTTAACATATACAAAGGCACATGCGGGATGAAAACGGAAAAATACCTTCGTTTCTCTTGGATAGGGACTTGCTGAGTTTATTTTTCCCTGTGGAAATAATCCCACATGCATGTGGTAAACTGAACTTTTGGCATTTATATGAGCCAAGAGTCACATGGTCTTTCGATGAAGTGAACCTGAGGCTATGCTTTGGAGTTTGGCACTGGCGCTAGCTTGTGTGTTTGTTGTTGGTTTGTGAAATGGTCCTTATTCTCGGTCTTGAGTATTCGGAGGTTGGCCCTCAGCCAATATACTCTTTTGGAAAAATATTTGTCAAACAATTTATATTTTGATAAACAAGACAAAAAAATCTGCATAAAGGTCGAGGGGCCAATTTTGGCTCAAAAGACCAAATTTTGGTTAATAAACCAAACTTTGTATTTACCCACAAGAATAAAAATTTTCCATTCAAACCAATTCATAATTTTTTGCTAAAAATGCATCGAAATTTTAACATGCTTTGAAGTTCGTGTGCAGGTTCTTGGCTTATGCTTGGTCAGAGTCGAGCGTTTTTTGCTGTCTTCACTATGCGTCATGAGCAAAAGCGTAATGCCTGAAATAGATAGATATTGGTTAGAATACTGATTCCCCTATTATATAGGGTTCTAACATAGGCTCCACCTAGGGAAGATAGCTCCGAAGGAGATGTCTAAAATCCATAGAACTCTGAATTTCGCAGACCAACTGATCATTGGGCTGCCCCCAAAATGTAAACTAGAAATAAAACCATGAAGAGACGAAAAAGAAAAGATGCTCAACCTGTTGATATTATTGGCACATTCCTACCTACCCTACTTTGCTAACAGTTACTGCTTCAATCAGGTAATGAAAAAGTGCCAATGAATCCAACCCAACAGTTGATCCCATGATTGGGTCTGCTCATCGTGCTTGATGAAAATCGAAACTGAAATATGTACTGGCAACTGGTGACATATTTTGTTGTTATAGAGAATACATGTTTGAAAACTCAAGCTAACATGAACCTCCATGTAATCTGCTATAGGATCAATTAAAGCATGATGCATGATATTCATTCCTAGATCTTCTAGGACTAGTTGATCAATTGCATCTTCAAAATTAAACACTGCATCTACAACTTCAGCCTTATATTGGAAAACATAATCATCATCAATCTGCCAATCAATAGGTAGTACAATTTCCTCTTGCTTTGGAGAAGGAATATTTTCCAAGAATTCTTTGAGATCTCGGAAATTATATGACTAAATTTAAGAATCCAAATGTAACACCCTGTTTCCCCCAAATTTGTAATTAATCCTAATACAGGAATTACCATGCTAAAGCATGATGAAAATGTGAATGTATTATGTGAAAGGACCTTGTGAAGAAGGTCGATAAATGTAAATAACATTATGAATTTATATTACAGAACTGCTGAGAGGGGATGTGCAGAAAAGAGACCACGATGGCAGTGGAAGGCGCCTGAAAAAGGTGGCGTTAACTTCCACTGAGAATTAAATACCGTATTTGAAATCCACTGGCCCGGAGAACCAAAAGCGGCTCGCTGGCCCTGAAAATTAATGGCTCGCAGACTGGTAGGCAGATGACTTGATGAGGGATGGGATGGTGAACCACCCATCCATAGAGTCGTCAGGCCTGATCAGTGCGAGGGTAATCGTGCCACACACGACCTCGCGAGAGGATAAGGCATACGGTTGAAACGATTGAAGGGGGTGAACGCGAGGGGAACTCAACAATGCTATGCAGAGTGAGTGATCGCAGAGAGGAGGGGATTGCAACCTTCGCTCCTGGACACTGGCGGACAGAGAGACGCAAGTCTCAGGACATCGTGGTCTCAGCTCGGGGGTGGCTAGTGGTAAATCCAGTAGGAGTCGCTACGCCTACGGTTGGGTGGAAACAAGCACCCCTCTCAGTAGTTGCTTTCATTGCTGAACTTATTTCTGATAAGTGTTTTTCTTATATTGTATCTTGAATTTATATGCTGTCACATGTATTCATAGACTTGTGGATTTGTACATGTCTTCCTGTGTAGTAATGTCTGTGTAGTAATCGATGATAAGGAATAGATATTAGTTCACAGAACCATGAAATTGTAAAGGATTGCAGCACGAGAGTGTTCGTGTAATGTTTGATATGAATTAGTTAATATATGCTTAACACCGAGGAAACCGTGCTCGGTTTACATTGACGAATGAATCTAATCATGCCCAGCCATCCTTGGGAAGTTGTTTTCCTTTATCTACTTCCGGGAATACCCCGGTAGGGATCTCCTCACAGAGACTTCCTCCTTGGAAAGGTTCACTAAGAACCCAGAACAAGAACTTGAATGCACAGGTCTTATTAACCCTGCACGAGGAGGAACGATTCTCTTAAGGTTCCAAGATAGTAGTGTGTGAGGAGTGACCAGTCGACGGGTGAGATCTCGTCGGAGGAACCATAGTCATTCACGACCCTTAGATTGACGAAAGTAACACAAGCGTTACATGTCTTGCCCTCTCTCATCGTGAGCAATGAGAAATTGGGATCGTAAATTCCAAGACCCAAAAGAACGAATTTGGACCGTTAGATCTCGGTTCACATTCCCCGTCAGCCGTTGGATCCGGAGAAGCTATGCAGGGGTTAAGCGCAGGGGTGGGCGTGCGAGGGAATGATCTGAGCCATTGGATTCGGAGTAGAAATCCCGTAAATCGTTGGATCGGGAAGAGTTGCACGGAGTATAGCCTCTGGCAGGGACACGTGGCAGAGACTCCCGAAGAGTCGGAGATCGAGAAATCGGGGTTCTTGGAGACAAGAGATTCGTGCACAAGGAAATCGCGATACGCGATTCTCCGATGCAATCAGGACCATCCATCATTGGAGGAATGCGTGTCAGTGGATCCAACACAGTCGGAACTCGGCGTATCAGGGATTTCGTGGACACGAAACCTTTGCATTTCGAAACTGTGAAGTCCAAAACCCCGAAACAGCGAGAGACGATAAAGACCGTCCATCATTTCAGACGCGTGTCAGAATCTGGGAAAAGAGTCGGGAATTCGGGGAATCAGAGTATTTGGGCACACAAAAATCATGTCACACGGAATCGCGATATGCGATTTCCCGATGAGATCAGGACCGTTCGTTCTTAGGACACGTGGCAATGATCGGAGCCATCAGGAAATCATGAATCCTGTGGATGAAGTATCTATGCTTAGTGAAATCGCGAAACGTGATTTCCCGATAAGTCAAGAGATAGCGGGGCCCACGGAAGGGTCAACGGTGGACAGGTGGCATCGGGTATCGAGATATTGCAAAATTTGTGGACAAGGTGTCCATGCACTATGAAATCGCGAACCCCGAAAGCCAAAGCAATTAACTTAAACTCTTCGATAAAAATGATTAATTAACGGATGTTTGATTAGGGCTTAATCACATAGCGAAATCAAAGATCGGGGTTTTGGGGAAGGTTATACGGTGGTGGTCCTATGGTAAATGGTCACATGGGCTATTGTATAGCCTAGAGGGCTAATGCGTTAGGGGCATATCGGGAATCGGAGAGTCGCAAGTTCTAAGGACTCGTGAGTTACGACATCAGAAATCTCGAAACTCCGATAGGAGTAGCCCCGAAAGAAGTTAAGACCACGGTCATAAAGACAACTGAATCACAGGCTTAGCCTAGAGAGAGAATGCTTAAGGAGCGCTTCGGGATTCGGAGGATCACGAGTTATGGGGATGAATGAATCTTGATTTTAGAAACCCCGAATCTCGATATTGAACTAGGGATTGGCACTAGTGATTCACTCTCAGATCTAGACAAAGTTCTTACACAGGGAAAGGTAGAGGAAATGTTGGATCGAATTAAGTTTGAATGGTGTCGATTGGAGGAAGAACTAGGGGACAAAAAAAAACCAAGCAAAGGAGCATCTAAGAATTCCTTAACTGAGATTTTTAGAAGAGAAACATATAGATTATCAAAAGATCAGTTGCAAAGTATTTTTCCAATAAATTCTACTCGGTTACTATCTTCTGACAATAAGAATTGAAAAAAAGTGAAAAGATAACAGGAAAAATACTTAACAGAGCAAAGAAACGCCACCAACACCTCCGCACAAGAATCCTGTAAACATCGTGCCCATTACTGATCAATCATTTAACATTACAGAAAAAGTTTTCTGGAATGGAAAAGCCCACGGTCTAGCCAAAAGGAAAAAAACATCTCACAGGTCCCCCCTTTCATCTTTTACATCTGCATATATACAAAAGTTCCCTCAGCCTTGCCAAGACTCCAGCTCTATCTCTGCTTTCTGAAAATAGAAAAGCAGTTACAAATCTGTCGACACCTGTAAATTGTCTCCTAAAACAAACAAAACAACAAATCAAAGGAAAGTTCAATTTGGTAACTGTTGCTTGAACATATGGAACACTGGAGGTTGTTAAGATTTGCTGGCAAATAGACTCTAACAACATCAAAACAAATAAATGCAGAATCATTCGAATGCTTGAGGTTGTTGGAGATTTTCTGCCAGCTGGAGGATCGATGCTCTAACCACTGCCTGAAATATAGGAAATCTCTGCCACTTGTGATCTAGAAGAAATCTATTTCAAAACTAATTCTCCTTGGACTAAGGGATCAAAAATCCTCCTTGGATAAGAATAGAAACAAGTTTCTTGGTTGTCACAAATTCGCTTCCAACTGGGGAATCTGCGTTTAAACCTCTACCTGAAATGTGGGAAAGCTTTTCCATTTGTCAAGAGAATTTAAATTGCCACTAGTCGAGCTGCCATCTGCTCCATGATCTTCCTCAAATACTTCCTCGAATCCTGGTTCATCTTCATTCATTCTGGTTGATCTGGTGTCTTGACTGCCAACTGCATTCGAAAGGACTCCTCACAAACATGGATACTCTGCCACCTCTGTCGATGCGTAGAGCACTGCACTATGCCCCTGTGGGATCCTTGGAAAGTGACAATATGTGAGCCAGTCGATACAAAAGAATCCCAGGGGTAGCGAGTACACTGTTATTCCTTTGACACCCGAGCTCTTTGGTGCTTGAAAACGAACCCTGAGTGTTTATATTGACATCTGTCCATTAGCCTCGACAACTGAATAAATAATGACGAGTTTCCATATTTCACCAAACCATTCTTTAATTAGTCATGGCACTTAGCTTAATGCTGACATACAACATTCATTTGTAAACTGAACTCGACATCTGGGAGTATAACTGGCATTGAATTTCAGGCACGGGCTCTAATATTGTCATAAAATTGCACTGTGAATCTAATTCCCCCCTCCTACATTTTGATGAACATTTGCATTGAGATTTTGTGTTTAATCTCATTGCCAACATTTATTAGTATTGACTTAGATTTTATGCTGTCCATGTCCCAAAACTTGATCATATATTCATCTCCAGTAGCCAAAAAGAAGTTCTTAGTCATATCAAACTGCACAAAATCCATGGAGCGCTTATGGAATCCTTGATAAGTATTCTTTATAGCATCTTCACTTTCATTCCATTCCACAAGATAAGATTCCCCTTCTTTGCTTGTTCCACCTGAGAAATCCTTGTCCCATCAGCACTATAAGCCATTGTAATGCATGACTGACCAGGAGCATCATAATCAACCCTTGAACCCATCAGATCATATAACCAAGCCTTTATCTTGCCATCGACAATCGTTGAAAAGATAAATTGAATGTTTTCTTTATAATGGGGGCATACAGAATACACAGGTACTTCACGACCTTCAAAAGTATATTGCCTTACCAGTAACAACATCCCATACCTTTGTAGTTTTGTCATCACCATAGGTAATAATACATAATTGCTTACTGGGATGTGCGAAAGAAAGGTCATTTACACCTCCAAAATGAGCATCAAACTCCAATGAATTCATAAGCAGAACCATATTTGGCATGGAAGTTAACCGAACTGCTGCAAAATCCTCCAATGAGAGAATAAACCTTGTTAGGATTACGGTTGTCAAAGCAGGGTGCTGCCACATGCGTTGTACATTCTTGACATTGCCTAGGATATCGGAGACGGATTGCAATACAAGCCACTTATTGATCACCAAGGCATATCCTTCCCACTGCCCTCTGTCATCCTCGTCGCTTTCATCAAGATGGCTTCCAGGAGGGGAAACGGTCTTCGTAAGAACAACTTTCTTCTTTTTAGTAATTGAGCAGGCATGCCCGAGTTTTCCCTGGACCTTTAGCAGTTTTCTCTTGATTTCTTCTACATCTTGCTTGGGTGCAAACGAATTCACCTCTGCAACATTTAACATATACAAAGGCACATGTGGTCTGAAAATGAAAAAATACCTGCGTTTCTCTTGGCTGGGGACTTGCTGAGTTTATTTTTCCTTGTGGCAATAATCCCACATGCATGTGGTAAACTGAACTTTTGGCGTTTATATGAGCCAATAGTCACATGGTATTTCAATGAAGTGAGCCTGAGGCTATGCTTCGGAGTTTGGCACTGGCGCTGGCTTGTGTGTTTATTGTTGGTTTGTGAAATGGTCCTTATTCTCGGTCTTGAGTATTCGGAGGTTGGCCCTTGGCCAATATACTCTTTTGGAAAAATATTTGTCAAACAATTTATATTTTGATAAACAAGACAAAAAACTCTGGATAAAGGTCGAGGGGCCAATTTTGGCTCAAAAGACCAAATTTTGGTTAAGAAACCAAACTTTGTATTTACCCACAAGAATAAAATTTTTCCATTCAAACCAATTCATAATTTTTTTCTAAAAATGCACCGGAATTTTAACATGCTTCGAAGTTCGTGTGCAGGTTCTTGGCTTATGCTTGGTTAGAGTCGAGTGCTTTCTGCTGCCTTCACTATGCATCATGAGCAAAAGCGTAATGCTTGAAATAGATAGATATTAGTCAGAATACTGATTCCCCTATTATATAGGGTTCTAACACCTAGCATCTACAAGTACACATGCAGACCATGATGTATGGTTGATCAACTCAGGTGTGTCATACCATATGACTCCTCACAGGGAGTGGTTCTTTGAATATGAAAAATATGATGGTGGTGATGTATTCCTAGGAGATGACTCGACAACAAAAATCTTGGGACGTGGAAGGGTTAAGTTACTACTAAATGATGGAAGGATTAGAACTCTCCCTAGGGTTCTACACATTCCAAAACTAGCCAGGAGCCTAATATCTTTAAGCAAGTTGGGTGATGCAGGAGTGAAAACTGTATTTGAAAAGAACACTTGCAAGATGGTAAGAGGAGCAATGGTGTTGATGAGGGGAGTTCATTATGGAAATTTGTACAAGCTGTTGGGAAGTACTTATACTAATGGGTGTAACATTTCTGTTGTCCTTGAGCGGAAAAATGAAGGAGACAAGACCAATACTGTCCCAAAAAAGAAGACCATGTCGTGGCATCAAAGACTGGGGCATATTGGAGAAAAGGGCCTTCAAACACTACACGATAAAGGTATGGTTGAAGGTATGTCTAATTTCACTCTAGATTTTGATTTCTGTGAAAATTGCATATATGGTAAACATAATCGAGTAAGATTCTCATCTGGTGCTACAAGAGAAAAGGGGATCTTAGAGTTGATACACAGTGATGTGTTTGGACCTTTCCTGTTCCATCCCTAGGTAAATTTGTGTATTATGTTTCATTCATAGATGATTTTTCAAGGAACACATGGATTTATTTTCTTAGAAATAAATATGAGGTATTTGATAAATTTAAAGAGTTTAAGGTTCTGGTAGAAAATCAGACAGAGAAGAAAATAAACGTATTGAGAACAGATAATGGTGGAGAATTCTGCGGAAATGAATTCGAAGAATTTTGTAAGAAGTGTGGTATAGAAAGGTAGAAGACTACTCCATACACTCCTCAGCGGAATGGAGTTGCAGAAAGGATGAAAATGACACTAATGGAAAAAGAAAGGAGCATGCTCAATGGTGCCAGGTTAGGACAAGAATTCTGGGAAGAGGCAGTGGGTATAGCATGTTACCTGGTCAATCGATCACCTTCATCAGCGTTGGATGATAAAACTCCACACGAGG
>JZKD02S1615966.1:19442-47605 GCA_000966675.3 Picea glauca
GAGAAGAGATCCTTCCGCTATTGCGCTTGGGTGATCCTCGTGCAACCTGTAGACCTGGATATCCCGATGCCGAAAATAAGTAATGTTTCTAACATTAGGCTCCATGGGGGATAGAGTCATCCCTGCGATGCTCTAAGGACTCATTTTGTGGTTTCAGTGCCTTGCTGTTGGGTTATGGAGTCAGGCTCAAAACATCCCGTTGCTGAAAATACAAGTCGAAAAATAAAAGCAACAAAATAAAGATACATGCTCAAAGGAGCTTATTTATATACAATCCTAAAATAATAAAACACTTTACATGGGGCTAGGTGAAAGCAAATTTCCACCATAGCCATTCAAGAAGCTTCCTGGATAGAATCTCCTTCCTTCTGTCAATGATCATCAGCAGATGGTGTAACCGTGACAACAGAACAATTACATTCTTCAACTCCTCCTTACAGGCTAAAGTTGAGATGAAATAGGGTGGTTCCAAGGCATAGGGGAAATGCCACTCCATGTACTCACTGACAGGATCATAGAATGAGTGGAAAATTTCGGAAAATTGGCGACATGCATCCTCCTCTGCTACACAGCTGTTCTCATGTGGCTGAATATCTCTGACAAGAACAGGTGAGTGGACAACTGTAGTAGGCTCACTGATCTCAGGTGGTGGCTGCTCGTTGACTGGCTCTGGATAGAAAAAGAAATGCGCGCTTAGTCATTCCTCTAGTTCCTCCTCCTCTTTTCCGTGCACTCCCCCATCTTGTGAAATGGGAATGGTCTCCCGATCCTGATTTTCAATCCCAAATGTAAATACATCATGGGAAATCTCATGAAGGAAGAAAGAGAAATCCTCTTCCACAATGGCTTCTTCATTTAAATCTGAGACAGCAGGCTCATCGGGGATGGATGCTAACACATCCAAGAAATCTTCAATAATCTCTTCAAAAGAGATAATTAGATCATCTGCCTCGAAGACTAGAAAATCATCTTCGTTGTCTTCAGATTCCAATTTTTCACATTGGGGAGTGGGGAATATCGCCTGCTCCACTAGTTCACTCAGGTCATCTTCTTCCTCCCAGGCTGGAAAATCCTCTGCACAGTCTTCAGATTTCAACCTTTCTAATTGAACAGAGAGATACTTCACCTATTCCCTCAGCTCACTCAGGGTGTCTCCTTCCTCTCTGGGATTTTCATCACTTCCATAACACTCCTCTGATGCAGATGAATGGGGAGGAGAAAGGAATGATTTCTGATCCAGGTCGTCAGGATTATCCTCACAGCCTATGTCAGAAATAGCTTCATTTTGTACATAGTTGTGGTATCCCTCACCACAACTATGAAAAATTAACTCAGAGGGATAAAACTCCCGACAATAGGCGATGAAAGCTGCATGAAACTCTAAGAGTGAAGAAATGCTAGCAGGGGGTAAAGAATGATACCATTTACATGCATCCCATGCTAACTAGAACATGAACATATTAAGTAATACATCCTCATGATGTATCTCCCACTGACGCATGAGTTCATGAAACTCACTGAGGTGCTGAGCAGGGTTTTCCTCTTCACATTTTCCAAATATGGGAAAATAATTGCCCCATTCATTCAAAGAGGGGGAAACATTAGGAAAACCAGGAATAGCAGAAAAATTAAAAGGAGCAAACCCGTGAGCAAGGAGTTTCTCCATATCGAACCAATGGAGTCGCCAATCGATCCTTGAATCATGGAGTCGCCAAGTGAAATATGTGCATCTTCGAATGTGTCTGGCCTTTGTTCACCATCAAAGGCTAGATCCTAACATTGTTATTACCCTAGGAAGCTTCTCAGGTTGAGAAAGAAGCTGCTGAAACCTTATTGAGAAAGATCCTTAGGGTCATCTTTGAGGTGTGCTAACAGTAGCCACAATTGAAACAATGATGTGGAAACCTTGGAGTCACCACAGTGGAGTCACCAGGTGCACAATAGAAATCTTGAAGGGATCTGATGTCTGATGCATCTTCAGAATCAGAGGCTCAATGTAGTTCAATCCCGGGGAAAATGTTCAACTTCGTCCTCGGCAACGACGCCAAAAATGTTAGCATCGGAAGTCACTCTTGGATTGCTTGCAGGAGAAGAGCCTGACACCCATCAGTTTAATGTCACGATTTATTTATAAAAGGGTGATCAAATGGTGGTGAATACTCGAGGAGACTTCACTCTAACTCAAAGACTGGATCTGGTATGTTAAGAACAAAGGAGGTCTTGATCTAACTTCAGCCAGTGAGTTGATTAAAAGATGAGCATGTGGAAGACTTGGTAAGAAGGGTGAACAAATGACTTTGGGCAACAGGGTTTCAGCGGTTTGCAGAAGAAAAACTCTGAACGCAAGATCCTCTTGGTTCAGGGTCTCAAGAAACTAAAAAGGGGACTTGACTAGATCCTCCAATTCCAAGTCACTCAGCGTTGGGAAAATCACAAGAACTGATTAGAAACAACATAACTGCTACAATGATCCAACCTACATCATCTTATAACAACTACAACTTGACTGGATCCTCCAATTCCGAGCTGTTCTAACACAGTGTAAACAGAGATGTGAAAGAAACTGACATTCATAAGGCAAGAAGTCTCAAAAGTCCTTGCATAACCATGATAAAAGTGCTTCGTTAAATATTTACAACCGGGAGCTCTGTTCAACCATCGATCCTTATAAAAATGGCGAAAACGCCTACATATACTTCAAACAACAACAACAAAAAAAACAAGATGCTGCATTAAAAACATTGCATCTGCATGTCCTCTGACAGTCTGCCCATGCAGACTCAGGATGATCGTAGACCTATGACAGACGCCATCTTAACTTCTCAAGGCTCCAACAAGGGGAGTAGCTGATTCATTAAGTGCCGAGCTAGCGTGTGCAGACTTCCTTCGACTAGTCGAGAACTCAGGCATGGATCTTTCGGAAAAAAGGGGATACATGACCCTCTCAAGCAGACCGCCTGCCAGACCCGCCATACTTTGAAATTAATGAGTGAGGCGAGGTTTCAACCACCCCCTCTCTTCTTCATTTATTCCCAGCAGGTATTGGGATTTAGATCATGTCGAATCAGCGTCTGGAGAACACAGTACCCCCCCTCTGAAACTCAATTCGGCGCTTTGGGACCCAAGTGGCCAAATGATAAACATTAGCGCCCCTCCTCTAGGATTGTTCCTTTACGACCAGGCTCCAAAACCACGGGCCCAATTCTGGGCGCTATTAGTATTTCGGGGTTCGGGGTTTCGAGAAGTGAAGTGATGAGGAGCGCTTGCCCCTCAAACTCCCAAATGGCGACATGACACGGATGTGTGCCGCGTGTCCCTCAGATGAACGACCCAAATAGTACGTTATTATAAAGGGGGTTGCCCCCATTTTCCAGCTCGCTTGATGTGACCTAACACTAAGACTGTGAGCTCGACTTTGAAGGTCGCTTATCGGCATTTCGGGGTTTGAGGTTTCGGGATGTGAAATGACAAGGGACTTTTACCCCTCGAACTCCTGAATTCCGATATGCCGATGTGACCAGATCTTGCACCACGTGTCAATGGATTGGATGACCCAGACTTAGCTTTAAAATATAGGCACTTTCTCTTACGCTATATATTAGGTAACTTCGTAGCCCCGAAATCTCGATGACCATTGATCTGCTTCGTGGATGGATCTCAGATACCGATAGCAAAACCTTGCCTGCTCGCTTGACTCATAACCAGAGAAGATATCCTTTCGTTACTGTGCTTGGGCACTCCTCGTGCAACCTGAAGACCTGGATATCTCAATGCCGAAAACAAGTAATGTTGCTAACAAGGTCCCCGACAACGACACCAGAAATGTTAGCGTCGGAAGTCACTCCTGGATTTCTTGCAGGAGCAGAGCCCGACACCCATCAGTTTAATGTCACGATTTATTTATAAATGGGTGATCAAATGGTGGTGAATACTCGAGGAGAATTTACTCTAACTCAGAGACTGGATCTGGTATGTAAAGAACAAAGGAGGTCTTGATCTAAATTCAGCCAGTGAGTTGATTAAAACATGAGCAGGTGGAAGACTTGGTAAGAAGGGTGAACAAATGACTTTGGGAAACAGACTTTCAACGGTTTGCAGAAGAAAAACTCTGAACGCAAGATCCTCTTGGTTCAACGTCTCAAGAAACTGAAAAAGGGGAATTGACTGGATCCTCCAATTCCAAGTCACTCAGCGTGTGGAAAATCACAAGAACTGATTAGAAACAACATAACTGCTACAGTGATCCAACCTACATCATCCTATAACAGCTACAACTCGATTGGATCCTCCAATTTCGAGCTGTTCTAACACAGTGTAAACAAAGATGTGAAAGAAACTGACATTCATAAGGCAAGAAGTCTCAAAAGTCCTTGCATAACCAGAATAACAATGCTTCGTTAAATATTTACAACCGGGATCTCTACTCAACACTCGATCCTTACAAAAATGGCGAAAACACCTACATATACTTCAAACAACAACATCAACAAAATAAAGATGATGCATTAAAAACATTGCGTCTGCATATCCTCTGACAGTCTACCCATGCAGACTCAGGATGATCGTGCGCCTATGACAGACGCCATCTTAACTGCTCGAGGCTCCAACAAGGGGAGTAGCTGATTCATTAAGTGTCGAGATAGCGTGTGCAGACTTCCTTCGGCTAGTCGAGAACTCGGGCATGGCTCTTTCGAAAAAAAGGGGATACAGGACCCTCTCAAGAAGACCGCTTTCCAGACCCGCCATACTTTGCAATTAATGAGTGAGGCGAGGTTTCAACCACCCTCTCTCTTCTTCATTTATTCCCAGTAGGTACCGAGATTTAGATCACGTTGAATCAACATCTGGAGAACACAGTGCCCCCCCTCTGAAACTCAATTTGGCGCTTTGGGACTCGAGTGGCCAAATGATAAACATTAGCGCCCCTCCTCTAGGCTTGTTCCTTTACGACTAGGTGCCAAAAGAATGGGCCCGATTCTGGGCGCTATCGGCATTTCGAGGTTCGGGGTTTCGAGAAGTGCAGTGACGAGGAGCACTTTCCCCTCGAACTCCCAAATGCCGACGTGACATGGATGTGCGCCGCGTGTCCCTCAGATGAATGACCCAAATAGTACGTTATTATAAAGGGGGTTGCCCCCATTTTCAGGCTCGCTTGATGTGACATGGCGCTAAGACTGTGAGCTCGGCTTTGAAGGTCGCTTATTGGAATTTCGGGGTTTGAGGTTTCGAG
This sequence comes from Picea glauca, assembly GCA_000966675.3. Taxonomy (NCBI): domain Eukaryota; kingdom Viridiplantae; phylum Streptophyta; class Pinopsida; order Pinales; family Pinaceae; genus Picea; species Picea glauca. Next base: position 24,673 of record JZKD02S1615966.1, read on the forward strand.
ATGTGAAATGACGAGGGAATTTTACCCCTCGAATTCCCGAATGCTGATATGCCAATGTGACCAGATCTTGCGCCATGCGTCAATGGATTGGATGACCCAGACTTAGCTTTAAAATATAGGCGCTTTCTCTTACGCTATATATTAGGTAACTTGGCAGCCCCGAAATATCGATGACCGTTGATCTGCTTCGTGGATGGATCTCGGCTACCAATAGAAAAACCTTGCCTGCTTGCTTGACTCATAACCGGAGAAGAGATCCTTCCGCTACTGCGCTTGGTCACTCCTCGTGCAACCTGTAGACCTGGATATCTCGATGTCAAAAACAAGTAATGTTGCTAACACACCGGATCATTGGGTTAAGCATGAAAGGACTGGATCCTCAAGATTTTTACCCAGGGAAGGTTGCAGATCGCTCCCTAGTGCAACACATCAAGGATTCATATGGAGATGTGGAGAAGGAGAAGCGAGGATACAAGGTAGCTTCCATCCAGAATGGTGTAGTGCGCCTAGCTTGTCAGTTGATAGAAGGGAAGCTCATCAAGAAGAATAGACAAACGCAGGTCATGGGTTCATCGTCAACCTCATAGGAAAGTGCATTGAAGGAATGCATATGAACTGGGCAAGCTACCTTGTCAACCAATTAGAGAAATATTGTTGCGAAGCACAGGACCAGGTCTACGAGTTTCACTTCAGCTGGTTGTTGATTCTCATTGCCTTTGTTGCTTGGGAGATTCTAGAAGGAGCAAACTTCCTAGAAGTCGAGCTATCTGAACCACTGGCCACGAGGTTCACCACCTTGTGGTACTCGAGTGATATAGAGAAGTAGTGCCAGTCGAACGATGTCTTCCACACTTTCTATCTATAGCTCACACGAGCCATTGAGTCATTCCCCCAAATGACTCCGAATACTTTTCACTAGTATAGGCCGATAGAAAAGTTCCACACATACAAACATTCATTTACATCACTGCATGTATGGATGAAAGAAAGGAGGAGCTGCAATCGTACTATAATTTAACCGATGAAGACATGGAGGATATAACCAAGGAATAGTCGATTGAATTTATTGTACCAGTCAAGTAGACAAAGCTCTCCAACCCCAATATTATAGAAAGTCCTGTAGTCACCCGAGAAGAATATGATGGACCGCGCAGTGCTAAGAAGAAGAAGAAGAAGCAAGAGGTGTAGAAGATAAACAACTCATCGGAGGAGACTGCATCTGATTCACCTGGAAAAGGAGGAGATGATGATTTAGAACAAGAAGAGGACGAAGGGGAAGAATATAAGTAGGAAAAAGGAGAAGGGACACCGCCTAAAGATCCCCTCACATTGGCTGATACGTCAAAGAAAAGGAAGGTTTCTATGAATAAACCCACAACGCGGAAGAAGGCACGAGCCAATAAACCTCAGTCACAAAACATACTCATGATGGATGATATTGACCTCATCATCACAGCTGTATCAGATACCTCAGAGGACATTTTGTAGTGAAACGAAGCCAAACAAGAGACAATGTATGACATGATCAAGGCAGAGTTTAAAGGGGTACAATAGGATCTCTATTCGAGCCACACAGTGTCTATTGCGTCATTGCCATCAAGATGCATAGAAGTGGGTGATGAGCCTGCCCAACTACGCAGATTAGCAGATGCGACAGAGGCTCACCTTTGTTAAGTACCGAAGGAAAAAGAACAGGCCACAGAGGCCTTGAATAAAGAAAAGGAGGAATCCATAGAGCAACTTCGGGTTGCACAACAAGAGAAAGACATCCTCCGAGCAAATTTAGAAGAGGACGAAGAGTATATCGAGAGAGAGAAAGATCAACTGCTCATGGATAAAATTGGAGTTAGAGAAGCAGTAGCTAGAGAAATTTTCTCAGTACTAGGACTGGCACAGATGGAAGCAGAGACAGTTGAAAGACAAGTAGGGAAGTCGTTGAAGCCATTCAACATTGTCAAGCACGATTAATAGAGCTAGAAATGCAAGAAGTGTTGAGCACTCTGTAGGAAGTGTGAGATCAGAGGGAATAAAATCTAAGGAGTGCAATAGAAAGAATCAATCCATTGGCCTTAGAATGTAAGAAATTGAGTGTCCAAAGTGCACAGACCTATGAGCATCTGGAAAAAGACCTAGATATGAGGATAGTGGAGGCACAACTACAGGAGCCAAAGTAACATGCATCAATAGTAAAATCACAACTAAAGCTTCTTAAAATAGTGGAGAAGATGAAAAGGTCACAGGAAGTACACGCAATTCAGCAACAAGTCAATTCCATCTAGAGTATAGTTGTGGAAGTGACCCAAAGTATCCTACACCCTTTTTGAAGAGATCGAGGGAAAAGGTGCACATTTGGAACAAGTGGTCACCATAGTGGAACAACACTTGGAAGGGCCTGTCACTGAGACAATCATCCAAGAGTTCACCGAGAATGAGGCTCTGGCAAAGCAGGAAGTCAAGGTAGCTCGAGCCAATCTCAAGGACTTAAAAGTAGAGTTTTCTAGATCAAAGTGACTTGGGATGAGTCACAGGTGAGTGTTGGGGGCATGTTATCCCTCGACCAATTTTTGGAGAACTTTGGTCGTGTTGACCATTTTTGGGACTTTGACAGGTTGGTCGAAGACAGAGCACCCAGGTGATGTAGAGACCACGGTATCTTGCCCGTATTTGTGGGATTTTTGGGTTTAGGGTTTATGTAACAGGTATGGGATGTCGAACCATGGGTTTACCCATGTATAGGCCCTTTTTTTAATGTATAAATAAGTAGCTAGGTGATGTAAGAAGAGACCTAGAAACCTAGAGACCTAGAAACAGAGAAGATCTAAGTGTGTGATAAGTGTGAATAGTTTTGAATACTTTGTTCACATTGTATGTTGAAGCTTGTAGAGCTAAGTGTAAGTGTTTGTAAGTGATATGTGCACAGACTGTGTAAAGTCTCTGTGCTTGGACCTAGCTCGGGGAAGGGGTATCTGATGAGGTGCACACAGATCTCTTGTCTTATGTAGAGTAGGGTTTGTGGCTTTGTGCATGTACGAATATTAGAAGAATATAATAAAGAAGAGTAAGAGTTGGTGAACATAGCCCCTCACTAGGAGTGAACCACATATATACTGTGTTATGGTTGCTTTTTGTGATATGGTTGATATGTTACTAATGTGATTTATGATTAGTGATGTAATATTTATGTATATGCATCTGATGTAGTATCTTAGTTCTTAATAATATGAATAAATTCTAGATATTCTTTGATGCTATGTGTTGAATGGTTAGATGTTCTTAGATCTTGATTAATACTGTGTTGTTCTGTAATTAAGTTTTTAGCCTGCGATGTGAATCAGGGTTAAATACTAATGAATGTGAACTTCTAAGTGCTCTATTAAGTGTTGGAATCACAAATCTGTATCCCATCTAGGTTGTATACACTTGATTCTTGCAACACCCCTTCCTCTACCTCGAGTGAGACTTCATCTGCTTCGCAGGTGTTGTCAAAAGGGCCGGTAGTTAGGGTTTTTTTGGTGCACTGTTGAAGCATTGAACCCTAGGTCTACACCTATGCCAACAGTTAGGTCATATTGAAACCTAGTTTTTCCATCACTTTAAAGGATATTACATTTGCTGAGGCTCTGGAGTCCAACATACGATTGTTCAAATGTAAACCATTTATACCCAAAGAGAGATAGAAGGGAGGGTTATTATCCCTCTTCCAATGAAGATACATGGTGTTCAATATTATTGGAGGATCCTCTTTTTTGACTAGTACTTTCAATAAATTCACAACTTCCTTCCTTTCAAAAGGAATATTTCACATCTCTTCCACACGCATTGTCATATTTAACTTCCCAAACATGGCCAACACGTTTATGTTCAGCTGAATCTCTTCTTATACTAAGGTTGGTTTTGGAAGTAGCTCATGGATCGGAGGTGGGGGTCATGGGACCACCTTCTCTATAGATGGAAGAGGAACTTTCAATTTTGGCTGAAGTGGAGTGGAAGGTTGTAGTGGAGGAATTGAAGTCTTGTTTCTTCTTGCGTATGTCAAAATTTCCCTTTTTCTCAATTCCTTTATATGATCCTCTGTTAATTGATTTAACACTCAGATTCATATTTCTCTTGCTCCGTTTCTTCTGACTTCATCAATTTGTTCTTGAGTAGTGTCTTCTTCTCAGAATTTACAGATCATGTCTATGAATTTCATACTATCAAAAAAGTCTTCATCATGTCGGGGACATTCATCCTCCTGATGCAGTTCTTGACATGGAGAACACCATGGTTTTTATTATATGTTGACCATTCCAATCAGATTCAACGTCTCAGGATCCTTTTCCTCTTATTGAGGCTTCAACTTCCAACATGTGGCATCCCTGTATTGTCTAGTAAACTAAGGTCAGAGGGAAGACTGCTTTCTTTCCAAATTGATGAATCGACCCATGATTTTATTCTGACCTTGGACAAGCTAAATACTAATCTAGTCTATCTTCTGAGTCAAGAAAGCAATTGGATCTGGTGTACTTCTACTGGAAGATTTGGTCTTTAATTTTGTCTTGGTATGAGGATACTGAAAAGGATCAACCTTGGATTCAAGAATATTCTCTTCAATATTTGAGCTATACTCTTTGGATTTTTACAAGGTTGTGGGATTCTTATCCTTTAGGATAAAAAACAGATTCCCATCAAAATCATTCATATAAAGGAGATGAAAAATTGCATTTTGACAACATATATCCTTCAAGATTTGGTTGTACAACATGTCAAACCTGTTGTCAAATTCACTTACTGTCTCATTCTATTTCTTCTTTATTTGAATGAACTGAGCTACAATAATTCTTTTGTCCTTCTTCGTTATCCATCTATTCTTGAACAACTTAGAGAAATATTCATAAGATGCTATATGGTTATCAGGAAGGCCCTTGAACCATCTTTGGGCATATTCAGTCAGTGATGAATCCAAAAACCTCATTAATACATATTCATGTTCTACTTCTTCATTTTCCATATCTCAGCCCATGGTGTAGAGATGATCACCAACTGTGATCACATTAGTCCCAGATAACTTTGGAAACCATTTGTGATATTATTTTGGCATGGTATTGTGATATACAGGGATGGTGGCCATGTTTAATGGCTTGTAGAGGTATTTTCCCAAAGGGTGAGCCATTGGAGAAAGGAAAAGGTTACCTTGGAATATGGTTTTGACAACAAGATATTTGATAGGAAGCCTTCTTCGGTAAACCTTAGAAGGCTTAAATCATCTTCCCAGGAGAAGAGTCTTAAGGGAAGATGGATTCTAGGATGGTGGATTCCTCATATGAGATTCAAGAAGAGCTTATCAAGGGTGTAAGGGTAACATACTTCAGGTGGAGTCTCCAAGCAAGCTAGGGGTAAAGGATTTGGGATGAAAGATTTCCAAAGTGTTGTTAGGGTACGAAAGAGGATTCAAAATACACCCTGGTGGAAATGATGCCAAAATGTTATCACACAAACTGTAGGTTGGGAAAATCCCAACCCAATCCATGAGATGGAAATAAATATGGGAGATTCTACCCACTGTCACCTTAGATAAACCCTTATGTCTCTTTAGTGAAGGAGAAATCCTACACAAGGGGGGAATTCCAGGTGACCCTAGGGGGAAATGACATGGAAAGTGAGGTTATAAAAGTAATACCCCTATAGGTCAAACTACTAAGTGGAGAATGGATTGGAAACAAGTCTCAAATATGTTTAATGATTTCTAGGTTATTGGGTACCTGCGGAAGATAGTTGTACTTTCCCGATACACAAGAAGAGACAAGTATACAAGATCAAATATTAAGTAGAAAATAAATTTAATATTGTTTTACCAAACTATAGAAGTAAACAATAGTATATATCAACAAGGAATAAAGCTAATTACTACAAATTTAACCACTCAAAGAATCAAATATGTATTGAGATATGAAGCACACAACATGTAGATTAATTCTTAATAGTTTAGAACAAAATTTAGTGGTATTAGAGGGATGTTGTTGTTGGACACACCTACCACACTTAGAGGGGGGGGGGGTGAATGAGTGTAGGGATCGTTTCCCCAAAACTTCCCTTTTGCACAAAAACTCATCAATTAGCATTCAACATTTATTCATTACCCATTGCTGTCATTTATAACCAGTTAGATGTGATCACATATCAACAATATATCATCAAAAAGTCATCACCACAATGAACACAATGAACACAAAGAACACAAGATGTATGTACAATTTTCTTTTTATTACGGACTACAATCCTTGGGGTTTATCAACAACAACTGAATAAAGTACAACTCTGTAAGAGCACTTGCTCTATAATGCAAGACTCAGCTTACACCCTTAGAACCAACTGAGATGAGGCAACAATCCTCAACATATATCAATCTATCAACATGTATGAGACCTTTCAATAGTGAATCCCTCATGTGTACGTGCCCTGGATCACTACAACTTGTGTTTGCACGTGGCCAGTGTATAATGCAACAAGCATATGCTTATGAGAAACTATGGTTTTTCTTTTCTTCACATGCTCAGATCCTCTGCAACCTGCAATCACTTTCTCTTCTGTCTTCCACTGTCCAAACTGAACCACAACCAGTCACAACACATCCAATCTCTCCAATAGATTTCTCAATCTCCACAAAAAATCAATATGAATGTTATTGCAATCATGTATAAACAACTAGTATACCATAGCAATCATGTCACTACTGAATCACAAGAGTGCTTCTCACTCCATAAACCAAATCAACCAAAGTGAACCACATCATAGAAGCCATAGCAAGAATTCCCTAAGAATTCAAAACACATCAAACAATAGTATCTATCAAGACAATAATGTAACCATACCAGTGTCTTACTGATAGATCTGAAGCCATAGAATGTAGATCTGGAACTTGCCTCATCATCCAAGAGCTTCGTACCAACTCAAACACAAATCTTTATGATTTTATCCACTCCACGTTCCCTGTACACAGTCATGCCACGTGTACACTCACCCTATACACAACCAGTCCGCATGTACATGCACCCTATACACAGACAACCCGCGTGGGCATAAAAAAATAGGGTTTTCTGTGAATCCAAAAATTTTGTCGTCAAGATCTCCGACATTGCCGAAACTTTGATGTGTCCATGATATCCTCTTCTCACTCTCTTCCTCAGAATATATCTTCAATCATGCTCAAGATATCCACATCAATAAGATGCTCTCACAAGAATTTCTCCATCAATACTCCAAAATATATTCTCAAGAAGCTCTCCATTGATCCACAAAAAAAGTTCTCACCAAATGTTCATTTCACAAGAGATCCTAGCTTCTTATTTATACTTTCATCTTCTAGGTCACTTAACCCATTTTTAGGTTACTTAACCCATTTCTAGGTCACTTAACCTATTTTCCATATTTTAGGGTTAACCACTTTCCATGAATAGAAAGTTCTCCAATACATTATCATTTAAATATTCCTTCTTGATTTTGTCACTTTATTTTATCATTTAAATAATCTTTCTTGATTTTGTCACTTTACTTTATCATTTAAATATTCCTTCTTGATTTTGTCACTTCATTTTATCATTTAAATAATCTTTCTTGATTTTGTCACTTTACTTTATCATTTAAATAATGATTTCTTCTTTTCAAGCACTTTGACTTCTTTGAACTTTTGGGGCTTCAAGCCATCATATGGGGGTCCTTCAACTTCGTAGAGCCATAACTCTCAAACCATGAGGAGTTATGTGACATTCCACATACCACCTGAAATGGCATGTCAAGCACTATTGTTACCCATGATTTTGGTCGTCATGATGATGCATTGATGATGGTGTACTCAGGCTCTTCATAAGAACTTTCTTCAGAGAAAAGTTACCTTCATCTCTTCCCAGAAAACTCATTTTTGAAGAAGGTTCGCAGGCTACTAGTATATTTGGGTGCGAGAATGCCTGATTCTCACAGGCTGCCTTAAGCCAGGGTGAGAACTTCTTGCATTGTGTTGAATAGATAGGGTGCGAACTCTTCCTAAAGCATGGAAAAAGATGAATTCTTGAAGCTTCTAGAAGGGAATCTTCTAGAATAATGGGTTGGCATTCGAATGGTTATCTTTGTACTGGATTCCATGATATTTTGGGATCATTCTTATCCAAGTAACTAATTCATTCTCTCCTATATATTGAGGGAATTCTCATGGAAAAGGTTAAGCAAGATTCATTGGAGAATTGGTGAAATAATTGTGTGAAGGACTTAGCTTGAACAAAAGCTTAGAGACTCTAACAAGTCTATCAAAAGGATTTGATCTTCTTCATGCAAGGATTGAGCAAGTGTGTGTGTTGGAGCCAAGAGCCATTGAAAGGAAGTTTGCGACATCAAGGCTCAGGTTGTAATCTTTACTTTCCATTAATATGATACAGTGGCATGTCCCTTTCCCATAAAGCTATTTCCACTTTATTGTGTAATTCCTTGATCATACACATAGGTTGACTGTTGAATATATTGTGCTATCTTCACTTTGGTTGGTTTGTGTTGTCTTGGTATTGACTTCACGAGAGAACTGGAGCGAAGCAGGAGAAACAAAGACCCTAGGAAGTGATAATAAGGTATGTTACTTGTTCATTCCTCCTAGTCAATTCAATGGTCAAAACTTAGGGAAAGAGTCATGTCCTGTCCTGTTTTGTTCTAGATCCAGGTGGATCTAGGGAGACCTGTTAGTGTCTGCACCTACCGATTAGTCCGATAAAAAAATTGGCGACTCTGCTGGGGATCAATCCCATTTTCTTTGTGTCTTTTGGTGTTTTTCTGTGGCCATTTGCTCTGGTTTTAATTTTCTCCTATCCTATCAATCTCTGAGTTTTCAGGATACCTTGATAGACCCTCTGGGTCCAGAGGCTTTTTCAAATTTTGCTTCATTTTCCAAAATTTTGACTATGTTCAGACATTCTCGCACTGCACTTCACTGTAGCCTGCGAGAATTGGTAGAGTTCTCATTCTGCCTTTAGGTTCAGTGCGAGGTTCTCGCACCCTGCTCAAGGGTCACCTGCGAGAATCACTAATTCTCGCACTATGTAGTATTGCCAGCCTGGGAACTCATTTTTTCAAAAATTTGGATTTGAGTTTTGGCATCTTCAACTACCCAGATCAGTTTAGTTGCCTCATAAGAGTTTCTTGGACCATTGATTGATGTCTTTCTTGTCTTCCTTTGTGTGCATGAACAGTCTTAGGATTTCAAGACTCTTCTTGTCACTTTTGTCTTAACTTTCGTTTCTTAACTTTTCTTGGCAACACCATATTCTATGATTTGAGAATCTGAGTGTGTTTGATTAGTTAAGGACCGATGATCGGTTGAAAGTTGAGTTTATTGGTATTTGTCCGTTCTTGCGCTCAAAAATACATGAGAATTCGATCGAGCATACTTTTATTACTTTTTCGGGCTCAACAAGGTTATACGAAAAAGGAACCCCCCTGGAGTCCTCTTTAAGCTCTTTTCAGACTCTCTAAACATGAAAAGATTGCTGAGAGACCTTGTTCTCTTCACACTCGTTAAAGTATTTGAAGGAAACGTCTATTGAGCGATAATTTATCTCTTTTTCGGTCTCATTAGACTACTTTATGAAAAAGGAACTGAGAGAGTTCTCTTTAAGTGTTTTTTAGACTCTATAAACATGAAAAACCCCTGAGTTTTCTTTCTTTGGACTCATAAAACAAACATTGAAAGGCCCATATGGGACCGAACCACTCCTTCTTAGGGTTCGTTAAACATACTCCGAGGGACTCATCCAAAGGATGAGATTACATCAACAAGCATATGTTATCCTCCTCAAGATTGCGTAAAAATAAAGAGGTACTCGCCAAAAATGGTGGGGGAAAATTTGGGAAAGGGATATGTTTTCATCTTCGTATTGATTGGCAGTAAGTGTCACTCTTGAACATGACACCCCCTATTCATCATTTGAAGCTGGTTTGGGAAATCCATTCGTCTCTCATTTGATTTTCTATAAGGTCATTCCCTATGTCGTCTTTGAGTCAATGCTGCCAAATCATTGGTCGTGTCATTCATATGTTCAAGAGAAGTCCATCTGAAACCTATATTGAGTAAGCCATCTGCAGTTGTCCATTCTCTCCATGTCGGCCTTCCTTGTGTCCAATTCAATTTACATCATACTCTGTTTCACCTTCAACATTTGTTACTCATTTCATGTCATTGATGGGGGATACATCAAGGACCTCCTGTGAAGAGTTTTGTTCCGTCGAATTTAGCTCATTATCTGGAATCAAGACTTAGAAATTATTTGGTACCTTGGAGCTTGCATGCCTCAATGGCAGGTTTCCTTGCTTTCAACATGGGTTTACATCATTGACCCCTGATCGAAAGATTCCATCAGATGTTCGACTTCAACTCATTCATTCACACTCGATGGATTGTACTAGAGTACCTTGGGAGTCATTGACATCAATAGTGATTTCCCTCACACTTGTTAACGGTTTCAACAATGACCAGTAATCAAGTGGTTTATGCCATGTTCAACTTCAATACATGTAATCACATGGTTAGATTCGTACTTTGGGCGACGAAATTGAAGACCCTGGATATCATCTCTTTTGTCCAGGTTGCGATGGAGTATGTATTATCTGTGACACATATATCCACTGTGTATGTCTCGTGGCTATGTCATCTCAATTTGAAATTTCTCGCATATATCCGCAGTGTATTTCTGGTGGCTATGCTATATTTTGACGGCGTGGATCCACAATGCATGATTGGTGGCCATGACCCATGTCTACAATGTTATCAGTTTGTGATTTGAGTATGGGAATGCCTACCTCAAAATTAATATATATGATATTTTGCAGATGCTTCGTTGTTCGCAGGTTTCCGATTAGGTGTGCTCCTTTCCGACACACACATGCAGCTTACAAAGTCTTTCGGCTGTCACTGGTTCCGACCTCATACTTTGGGGGGCATTCTGTTACCCATGATTTTGGTTGTCATGATGATGTATTGATGATGGTGTACTCAGGCTCTTCATAAGAACTTTCTCCTAAGAAAAGTTACCTTCATCTCTTCCCAGAAAACTCATTTTTGAAGAAGGTTCACAGACTGCTAGTATATTTAGGTGTGAGAATGCCTGATTCTTGCAGGCTTCCTTAAGCTAGGGTGCGAAATTCTCACATTGTGTTGAATAGCTAGGGTGCGAACTCTTCCTAAAGCATGGAAAAAGATGAATTCTCGAAGCTTCTAGAAGGGAATATTCTAGAAGAATGGGTTGGCATTCGAATGGTTATCTTTGTACTGGATTCCCTGATATTTTGGGATCATTCTTATACAAGTAACTAATTCATTCTCTCCTATATATTGAGGGAATTCTCATGGAAAAGGTTAAGCAAGATTCATTGGAGAATTGGTGAAAGAATTGTGTGAAGGACTTAGGTTGAACAACAACGTGGAGACTCTAACAAGTCTATCAAGAGGATTTGATATTCTTCATGCAAGGATTGAGCAAGTGTGTGTGTCGGAGCCAAGAGACATCGAAAGGAAGTTTGCGACATCAAGGCTCAGGTTGTAATATTTACTTTCCATTAATATGACACAGTGGCATGTCCCTTTCCCATAAAGCTATTTCTACTTTATTGTGTAATTCCTTGATCATACACATATGTTGACTGTTGAATATATTGTGCTATCTTCACTTTGGTTGGTTTGTGTTGTCTTGGTCTTGACTTCACAAGAGCACTGGGGAGAAGTGGGAGCAACAAAGACCCTAGGAAGTGATAATAATGTATGTTACTTGTTCATTCCTCCTAGTCAATTCAATGGTCAAAACTTAGGGAAAGAGTCATGTCTTGTCCTATTTTGTTCTAGATCTAGGTGGATCTAGGGAGATCTATTAGTGTCCGTACCTACCGATTAGTCCGATAACAACTATCCATATAGGATAGTTTCATCAACAACTTCATTGATATTCATCTCATTAATCCACATGCAAGCGTGGGTCCTCCAACCGTTCTTCTAGGATAACTCAATCCGTAAAGCATCTTCCCGTGAGGGATTTCACCACAAGGGGACCACTTTGGAGTTCATCCATTTGTGTACCTTATCAACCATGATAAAACAATAATGATTCATCTTTGCATCAATTCACCACTTCATCATATATATCAACTATGCATCATGTATCAATGACAACTCATTGATCCATCTTCATCAATGCATCATATCAATGATCCATCTTTATCAATTGGTTTCCACTTTGAAATCTATCATTCTCATCAAAGAAAATGCATATACATTGTTCATCAATCATAAATCAATAAATTAGTTGACATCAATCAATCAAACCATTTACATAAACGACATATGATCCAACAATTTCCCAAATAATCAAACCATTGGCATCAATGACAACATGATCCAAAAGTTGTAAAATGTTTTCAGAGTATGTTTGTAACAACCAAATGGATGCAGAAAATATTTTCTACAGTAGCAATTTTCAATCACTAAAACAAGTAATTCGACAAAAAATTCACAAATTAGCAGTAGAAACATAGTGATGGGTTATTAGCAAATTTCCATGGTTGAAATGCAAGTTAAATTGAAAAATATAGAGTGGTTTGTTGCATCCCTAATTGACTTATATTTAAGTTATGTCCTTGGAAAAAGAAGACGCCCTAGTGGCTCAATCAATATATTAGAGCATAGAATCGATTCCACTTCGAACAATTTGAAAATATCGTAAAATCCAATTACCCAATGCAAGCAATTTTATTTCTCCAATGAAAAAATAAGATTAGTTATTTTAAAATATTGGATAAATGGAGTCTTGTATGAAAGAGTTAGATCCACAACATCCATAGGGGTGTAATCCCTTTTAGTCCCTAGGGTATGTAAATCAAACTTAGGTAAATCTAGGAGGGTGTACACCCTTGTACTCCTCCTAACGACCTTGTCCAAAATTGACTTATGAACTAGAAATGAGATGAATTTTGATGGAGGGTGTATTTACTTATACTCGTCCTAGGGTTATAACTAGTAACACTGTGAAAATGAGCAAGAAGAACAAACACATTGCATATTTGTCTTACCAATTCCAAGAGAGATGCAATATAAAATCCTAGTTCACCAAGTAAATTCCAACACAAAGAAAGAGAGTAAGACTCCAAGATGCACACACCACCTTAGCTCCATAATATACCAAGATATCTCACCAAAATATATTTTCATAAGAGAGATATATCCAAGTTTCCCAAAGAGGGTGCAAATTTCAGCCAAGTAGTCTTCTCCAAATAAGAGAGCTATGATAAAATGAAAAGGAAATGATCCTTATTTATCCAAATATTCTAAAAAGTGTTTGTCCACTTAACTTTAGGGTAAACCACAAAGTAAGGGGCCAACCACCCTTACTTTTCACCTTTACAATATAATTTTAAAATTTCACATAAGAAAAACCCTAAAATATGATGTCATCATTGTATTGAGTGACGTTTTGGCACTTTGGTCAACTTGTTGGGGATAAATAAGATAGTTCTAGGCCTCCAAAGGCAATGTGTCCTCAAGCCAAGGTCTCCTCCTGACTGCAAGGGATTTTACCATCAAAAGTCCCAAGTGTCTATCATCACCAGTAAAACCCTAGCCCTAGGGTGACGTCAAGCCCTCCAAATGTGACGTTTTGACCTCCAAAGGTAACATTTTGGGCTTGTAGATGCTAGGTGAGGTCATCCAAGGTGTCTCTCAAGCCTCCAAAGGATACCATCATCATCCGGTGTGCAGGACATGGTATCCAATCTGTGGGCTTCATTCCCTAAGGAAGCCCGAGGTAGGCTTGTTCTTCTAAAAATATCCACCAAGCAAGGTCTTACAAAGACAATGAATATGCCCTCCATGGATATCAATTCAAATGTATCATGATAAGTAAACCAAATCAATATAAGAGTCACCTAAGCATGTGCATAAAAAACTAACTCATAAAATTAAACAAGTGCTCAAAGACCCTATGCAGCTTGCCAAGTTTCAATATGGGAGGGTTGACAAAGTGACCTATTGGGTGAATCATTCCCTAAGTCGAGTATTTTCCTGGTGGACCCCCCTATAATCTATTAACATGAGAATTTGCAATGTATTTCATAGGAATCAAGCATAATTCAGGTTTACCCACAGGAGCATTATGGTATAAATCATGCGGCATTCTTCCCATGATTTCCATAAGAAAAATGAAATGTTTGGGGTCTAAAAAGATCCAAAATCCTCCACTTCCTTCCACGTGAACATCTCTCAATCGTTGTGCCATAAAAATTTGTGCCAATAATTTCTCTCCACTTCAACCCTGCGCATACGCTATTGGCCCGCCACCTGCTTCACCTGTATTGGTCCCAAAAGAAGATCTGCATAACCTCGAGGCGTAAAAATTGACTAACAAAAGTAGTTGGCACCGTCTAAGAACAGGTATGGGTATTAGGCCTCATCTTGACCTCGATGAAGGAAGTTAATGAGAATGAGATAGGTGGTTGAGACCTCGTCTTAGAACATAAATGGGAAGCTAGAAAGGATTGGCATATTTGAGCTCGCGTTTGATAAAGAGACAGTCTGACAGAGAAGGTCCAGACGAAAGAGCTGGCGTATGACAACAAAAGGTTGTCTACACATTCTGACAGAGAAGACTCCGAATGAAAACTTTGAATGAAGCAACTCGATCACACTCTTGATGGTTGCAACATTTCTTCTTATATATAGGTAGTTTTGATATTTTGTGAGGGTCGATGGTTGAGATATACTCCCTTATTGTAATATTTTGATGAAGAACATTGGTTCTCTGGTTATGTAACTTGATTTGAGACTTCTTGATTAATCTAAGTCAACTTTCTTCTTCCATATTATTTGCCTATGATATTGAGAGATTTCATGATTGACTGATTCACATGGATTGTTGTAACTATATTATGATAAATGTTTGATTATAGTGATGTTATAATTTCTTTCAGTTTCCTTGAAAATTTGAATTCAAGAGGATCTTCTATTTGAGTTTTTTCCTCCTTAGGTTGTTGGAAGACCTAATGTCCATAGCATACCTCTACACTTTCTCACCAAAATCTTCCTCCTATTCACCTTTACTCCAACTTACTGACTGAATTTTATACAAGACCTGAAATGCTTGTGCATGCCAGCCCATATTTTCTGAGTTAGAATGTTATTATCTCGAGTCTTATCCATTTGACCCCCTTAAAACTTGATGTAGGAGCATCGCTATCACATCAAATGAAAGGTGGACGTGGAATTGAAGTGGACACCTCAACACATTGAAGGAGCCAAACCGACCTTAACGAGCTTGGTAGCGGTGTGAAGATCTTTTTTGATTTTATCGTTAATTACAGGTGTGGGATACTTGCCCTGATTAGTCATTAGGTTGCATTTAATTGAGTAGGTAACTGTTTGAATAGAATGTAATAGGATTTATATAGGAGAAAGAAGAGCAAGGAATCTCTTTGTCCTTAGACAAGTTTCAGTTTGTGTCTATAGGAGATAGCCACTGTAATGATGTTTTCTTTGAAATGAATAGAACAAAGAAAATTGACTCAATTGTACAGTGTTGATATTGTTTAACTGTTGATATGTATTCTGTCAGTGTATGTTGTTCATAGTGAATGAATGAATAATCAAATAAGTTCAATTGTTTCTATTCTGTAAGATTATGAAAGGAGTACATGCAGAGCACAAGGAGTGCATATGAAGAAGTCCTTTTCGACTTAAATCTCAGAAGATATAGCGAGGAATTTCCGTATGCAGAGTTTGCATATTAAGCGCAAGGAGTGCGTTTAGAAGGAAACATGTGTTAAAGTTTGAAATATCAAGAGGTTGAGCGCAGAGTATGCCAGGAGGGTGTCAGAAAGTCTGTTGAAAAAGAGACAGAGTGCAAGTGTGTGCTAGGGATGATATTTAATTTAAATTTCCATAAGCTCAGGAGGAGGAGTATTTTTATGTCTCAAGGGGAAACACTTAGAAAAATTTCTAAGTTTTGAAGAGTTGAAGTGTTCAAAGGTGGAGCGCAGAGATTGAAAGTTCGAAGAAGGAATAAGTACTGAGGATTGAGCGGGAGAAATCCTTCAGAAAAGAATTTTGAAGATTGGATAAGATCGAGGGTCAAGATCCATTTAGTAGGAGACAAAATCTTTCAAGCCACTAGATATTGAAGAATTAATGCACTTGTTAGTCATGAGGAGTTATCGGAATTTTGCAAAACATAATATTTGGAAGAAGCAGAGTGAAATTCACAAAATCCTGAAACACAAAATCCTGAAATCATTAGGACCGTCCATCGAAAGGGGACACATGGAAATAGATCAACGTTTTGCTTACTCATAGAGTGGAAAGGTCAAAGGGAAGAGTTGTGATAATTCATGAAACATGAAATCATGACTTGATCATAGCCGTTGGCTAGAGAGCTAGTGTGGACAATTGATCTGATCCGAATATTTCATAATTTGAAGTATTGGAGGATCGGGAGAATGGAGGTGAATCAGATCAGGAGTTTCTGATATGCGAAATCTCAACACGCTTGGAAGGATTGGTCACAGGTCATAGCGAAGGTTCATATGGATGAAGGATAAGGGAGGAGCTAGCATGCGCTAGTCCCTTGTCGGAATTTTAGAACTCGGAAGTTCGAAGGACGGAGAGTCGGGTTGACTCATATACCCGACCCACGAAATCGCGACGTGCCTTTTCGAATAGGCGTGTGGTCACAAGGCGTGGTCACATGGAGAAAACTTGTTCTTAGCGCTTGTGCATTTGAGTGGAATTTTGTAAAGGCTTGTGAATTTTTCTGAGAGTTTTCAACAGGAAATCGAAGAGTTTCTTCAGATCAAAGATTTTATTGAAGATCCTAAGACTGGGAGATCGCGCATCTCTTGGAGACAAGGGGGGTTTGCACCAAAACTCATTTACATTTACTATATAAACTGATGGGTACTGGGCTTATCCTCATCTGAGGGTGATTCCTAGTGCTAACATAATCCATGTGGAGAATATGAAGTGGACGGGGGAAATAATTTTGGGCATGGGGTTCATGAAATACAAGGGATTTTAGTGTCTCATTTATGGGTGCCTTTGTAGAGGATGTGTTGCACCTTCGTTTTCAATGCATATTTTTCCAAGCCTATTTAATTCCATTAATTAATTAAGTTAATGAACAACTGGGTACTCCCTATGGGGTAACATATGGGTTGGGATGCAGTAACACAATGTCACTTGAAGGGAGAGGTATATAGAGTTCCATGGTGGTAAACTCTAGCTTGTAACGCACTTGTGTAGATCCCTTAACAAGTGGGACATTTACATATATATGTGTGTGTGTGTGTGTGTGTTTTATTTTGTAAGAATTTGAATGTTTAGGAGAAACATTTCATTATTGAAAATACCTCTTTTGGGAAAGCATATGGAAGGTTATGATTTGGATCTTATCTTTTTCTAGCTAAATTCCCGCTAGGCCTTGAGCCCCTTCTTCTCTTGAAATGAGGGACAATCCCTTCTTGGGTTAGTACACCCGAAAATACCAAAATATAAGGAAGTGATGGGATGAAGTGTGGAAATTGATAAGTATGATCAAGAGTGACACAACGACTTGTCAAGGGGACCTCCCATTAGAAAACCCATCCTTAAGGGTGACCACTTACTAGGGTGAAATGTCAACCACCAAGGTGAAACAAAGAAAATAGCATAACTTCTAAGTAGACGTTACATAATCAAAAGAAGATTTAAATGCAACACACTCAAATGCCTCAAATATTGAAATACACTCACCATAATACCTCGCTTGTACCTCATGGAGAAAGAACCAATGTATTCTAGAAGCATTTTGATGTGGTATATACCATCGTGATGAATCTGATATCTGTGGTGGTGAAGCAGGCCACCTTCTGTGCAAGTGGACGTTGTTATCCATCGGTCTCTCGGTAATATATTTCTAGAACTTGAGGGCCTTGATAGATCATCTCCTTAGTTATCCTTAGGAAATGGGGATAACAAGATGTAGGGATACAATCATCAATGGTGCAATCCAATTTATTTGACAAACCTATGGAATCAGGTTCTTCATATGTCCAATTCTTAGTCATTAGAATGTCTTCGATATGTCATCGAAAATTTTGCCAAATGTACTAGTGCATGGAAAAGAAAAATTTGATGAAGTAAAGTCCTCATAAAGTTTTCCCTAATCAATATTAGTGGTGTTTGGGTAGTGAATAAGGAAAATTAACTAATTGGGTATCGTTTTGATGCACAAGTCCCATAATCCATGCAATCAATGAGAGAGTGACTCAAACATGGTAGCAAAAGAGTCTTTTAGTGCCAAATATGTGAATAAAGGGGGAAAACACCAAAGTTTAGGTGAAGGGACCCTACCATGGTATTGAATAACAAATGAGGGACCAAAATCATATACTATAGCTAGTGAACTCTAAATGGGTAACTTTAGCACATGTAAGTTATTGCAAGGATGAGTTCGAGGATCTTGATGTTGTCATAATGAAAGTCTAGTATGGATGATGCATGATACAAACTCCACATAATTATGTACGAGGGGATATGCGTATGGCCAATATGAAGTGAAAAATCCATACATTACAACTTACATGATTTCTAACATTAAAACCATCTCTGTGTGACCATTACTTGCATGTCATTAGATGTAGGAGGTGTTGACAATTGAGACATCATGCCTTTATGAAATCATGTTTGTGATTATTTTTTCCAATGAGTGAATTTACAGTGAAGGAAGATGGGTTATCACTTAGAAAACATGAAGGCGTACCTACCAAAAAATTATCCACACATGCATGCATCTATCATGCAACTATGTCTATTGCACAATAGTGAGGAAACACATTGTTTTGTAGAAGGTTTCCTCGTAGCGAAAACAATGTTTTCAAGTGTGTAACTTAGGAGTAAGTAGATCTTAGTAGAAAATGGACCCTTTTTCTAGTGATAACTATGATAATAATGTAGTAGGAATTTAAAGCATGAGCATAGTTGTACTATTATACAAGATCCATGCATGGTATAAAATCCATCTTAAAGGTTATGTCCAACTCTAATTTGACTCAAATTGTCAAAAAGTCAATTAGAGCTCTATATTGTTGGGAGCTCTAACTTTGTGTATTACCATATTCTAGCACCTCGAGAGAAATTTACTACAAAATTAAATGAATCCTATAACTTATGGATTTTTTAGTGTAATCATATGCCTATCTTCAATGAAAAAATAAAAACAAACCACATAACTAATAAAAATAGGAACATAATTCAAAAATAAACATTACAATTGATGTCTATTTACTAGTAGAGGCTATGTGGATTGTAATATTAACATTGTAAACATTAATTATCCAAAAAACCAAATAATCCTACACACTTATTTTTAAAATATTGATAGAAGCCCATTAACTCATCTATCCATAAAAACAAACAAAACCTCATCAGATGGACTCTCACATTCAAGTAACCTCCTATGCCTATAAATGAACTAAAACATATCATTTATTTACAAAAAAGATTAGCACCATTTCTACCATCCACCAATGAATAATGGTGGAATGGTGCACATAACATAAAGCAATAAATATTAGATATAGAACCCTACATCTCATTATCTAAATATATTTTTTCTACTTGGTTTGTTTACATTTTTATCACAAATTTAGGACACTAGAGATTTGAACTTGGATTTCATGGTAAGACTATTCTACAAACCCTTAATGGAAATGTTAAAGTTCGGTTTTGGAAAATCATATAGAGTATTAGTTATAATAACTTTTAGAGTGGTATTGAATAACAATGTCCAACTATTTACAAAATGATTCTCTTCTAATTTATTGGAATTTTTAATTATTTTTAGACAATACAATACCTTTACATAAATGGTCGGTCGAGGACACATGCCAAAATCGCATGAAAGACATCGATGCATGGTTCTCGACCATTTTAGTCTAGTTATGAAACATCCTTGAGGGCCTCATCCTCTAGAACAATCACCTCCTATTAATCTTCTGTAATGGACATTGACAGGTCAACACAAAGAGTTATAGAGGCTTACAATGGATAATCATATCCTAGGTGCAACACATGTAGCTATAAGAGAGGAACATGATGGTACCCAGTAAGAGTTGTAGAAAATGCATGCTAAGATGACAACTATCCAGGGTGACAATGGGGCAACAAGTTAGAGGCTTAATAGAAAATACAACAAATATGGAAGCTAAATTTCAAGCCACTAACACCTTAAAAGGAAAACTACTATAGGATTAAGTTGATTCACAAATCTTGACGTCAAGGAGGAAATATCTAATATCCCAAGTGAAATAACTCTGGTACACTCCTCTACCTACCCCAAACAATCCCTCAGAGTTAGTCTCCATGGATTTCATGTAAGGTTTTCCATCCACTAAGAATGGTACCAATTGTGTCTTTGTGGTTGTCAATTGATTCTCTAAGATGGTCATTTTGTCACCATGCAAGAAGAGTATCATATCTAAATCCACTACTAAGATCTTCTTTGAGCTTGCTTGGGTTCATTTTGGGCTACCATAGACCATCATCTAAAACATTGACAAAATCTCATTAATTCATGTCTCCATAAAAACAAACAAACACTCATTAGGTCGTGGTTATATGGGTATAATAATTACACTATAAACATTAATTTTCCAAAAAAAAAATTCAAATTATCATACCTAATTATTGGCTCTTGACCAAGTTTTGAGGAGCACTTGGTCATATTTGACCATTTTTGGGACTTCGACAACTTGTCAAAGATAGAGCGCAACGCGAAGCAGAAATCATGGAAGCTAGACCCCTTTTTGGGTTTTTGGGGATAATGTAATGGGATTGGGATGTTGGCCCATGGGTTTACCCATGTTTAGGCCTATTTTGTATGTATATATCTAGTCCATATAGAGGAGTAGTGGATGATATATCTATGTGATGTAGGCTAAGTGACAAGGGTTGAATTTGTGTGATCAAGTCTTTGTGCATTTTGTGTAAGACTTGCAGAGCCGAGTGCAAGTCCCGGTGAGAGACTGTAGAAGGCTTTGTGTTGTAGTGCAAGGAAAAAGGATCTAGCGAGATGTGCATATCTTCTATCCTATTCAAAGAGGGATTCAGATGGATCTGTGTTGTAACCTGATTAAATGAAGCTAATAAAGAAGAATACTTTGTGGATGTATCCCCAGGGTGGGGGTGAACCACAATAAATATGTGTGTTGTGATCTGTGCCTCGACCTGATGTGCTTGTCTCTTCCTTTGCTAAGTGCTTTGATGTGTTTATATAGATCTATTTATTCTTTGTGCTTCTGAGATATGAATTAATATTAGATCTGGTATGTAAGATGATAAGTGCTTGATCTGACGAATCTAATCTATTTCATTGTGGATAAGTGTTGAATTATCTTAGATCTAGGTATGCTACGAAGTATCATAAGGGTTGAATATTGATGAATAATATATGCTAAGTGATTTCTAAGTGTTATAATCACATATCTGTGTCCCAGCTAAGGTTGTAGACACCTGAGTCTTACAACCACCCGTGCCTCTACCTCGAGTGAGACTTCATCTGCTTCGCAGGTGTTGCTGAAAGAGCTGGTAGCTAGGGTTTTGTTGGTGCGTTGTTGTAGCATTGAACCCTAGGTCTGCCTCTGTGCCAACACTAATTAAATCCATTAACTCATCTCTCCATAAAAACAAGCAAACCCTCCTTAGGTCTAATTAAATCCATTAGCTCATCTCTCCATAAAATCAAACAAACCCTCATTAGGTTGGCCATTCAAGACATTAAGTACAACTCCCAAGCCTATAAATGAACTAAAACATCTCATTTGTTTATAAACCATTTCTACCATCGACCATCTAAAAACTATGGAATGGTGTGTGAAACATCAAACAATTACCCTCAGATCTATAATCCTACATCTCAATATTCAGATATATTTTCCTTACTCGGTTTGTTTTCATTTTTATCACAAATTTCAGAAGCTGCAACTTTGAACTTGGGTTTCCTCGTAAGACTATTCTGCATCGCTGGAAATGTTGAAGTCTAGTTTTGAGAAATCATATAGAATGTTAGTTACAATACCTTGAAGAGTGGTATAGAATAATAGTGTCCAGTTATTTAGAAAATTGTTTTCTGTTCTAATTTATGTGAATTTTCAATTCTGTTTAGACCATATAGTACCTTTACATAAATGGCCAGTCGAGGACACCCAGACATGGTTCCAGACTGTTTTGGTCTAGTTATGTGGCATCCTTTAGGGACTCAACCTATGAAATAACCTCAACATATTGAGCTTCTGGAACAGAGATTGGAAGGTCAACATGAAGAGTTACAAAGGCTTGTAGTGGATAATCGGAGGCTCCGTGCAATGCATGTAGCTCTAAGAGAGGAACTTGCCGGTACCCAGCAGGAATTGCAGAAAATGCATGCTCAGATGGTGATTATTCAGGGTGACAAGGGGCAACAATTTAGAGGCTTAATTGACAAAAAATGATGGAAAATGAACTTGTTGGGCCCCAACAACTCCCCTTATATTTTTACAAAATTTAAAGGGCCCCTATTAAAATCTTGATAATTAAAATGAGCTACAGAATCAACCTTTTCAAATAGTTCTATGCCTTGGCTTGCTTTGAGACAAACTTAAGACATTCACTATAGTATGAAACATTCATTACAAGAGTATATGACAAAATTTAGAAACGAGCATAAAAACCTGAATTTAAACAAAAACGTTAATTTTTATCAAATGTTTAATTTTGCTTAAATTATGATTATGTGTTCATTCTTTTGCTCATTAGCAAGTTTTACTATTTTGAATAATGTGTTCAATATTTCATCAAATAATATATTGGTTGGTTTCTTATTTTCATAAAATCATTTGGTGATGTTAATTAAATTTTTTTTTTTTCATC
>JZKD02S1615966.1:63389-84330 GCA_000966675.3 Picea glauca
ATAATATTAATGTGTCTCTATATGTCGATATATGTATATTTAGCACATTAATAATGTTTTTCCTATAGTATGTCCTAAATATATTATGGACGTACACGTTCTTATTATTAATGTTGTTGTTGCTAGTTACTCATGGACACATAAATATATCTTCAAATAATTACAATTAATAAATGAATAATTAAATAAAATAAAATTTACACAAAAAAAATATTATTATATTATATTCACTTATATTAATGTTACACTATAATGTTATAATATTATTGTAACATTGTATTAAAAATTATATTATTTTATAATATTAAATCTAAATTATATTAACTTACATAACACAATTTTTTTTCCCATGGGTATAGTTATCTGTAAAAGTTCTTAACAAAAGCAACATTTCAGAATAGTTTTAGAAAAACTTCATTGTCACAAAAAATATTAAAAAATAATACCAATAATTTTATGTTCAAGAAAGGCTTCACCTTGAAAAAATGTTCAACATTTAGCTATCAACATATAAATTGTTATTCCAATAAAAACTTGAACTCAAAAAAAAAAAAAAAAAAAAAAATTGTGTTCAAAACATCAATTACCTTGTTCAAGAAAAATAAAAAAAAATGATTCGAAACTTTGTTTAGGTGCTATAGAAAACCATGAAACAAGCGATGAATTGTGTTAAATTTGTTCAGCCGAAAGAGAATTTATACGATTTGGCGCAAAATGAAACGATACGATGTGTCTTTTGATTATTTCTAGCCGATGGAATTCTCTTGCCCATCTTTCAGTTGAAAAAAGAGCTTTTTAGCCAAAATGCTAAGAAACCATTAAATTTTAACGGATTCCGTTAGAATTACATTTTTTGCCCGAAAGAAATTGTTTTCGGCCGAAATATTCTTTTAGACAAAACTAGAAAATGGAATTGTTTGCAAGAACCAAAGAATTCTCTCTAGCATACCTAAACTTTGGAGGTTGCAGACTCTTAAAAATACTCATAATTTGGTTTCAAAAATGATACCAGCATTTGCAAAATTGTATGTACTTTCAATTCCTAATTTTTTATTTTTCATTTTCATTATTTTTATCTAATTTTATTTATTTTTTTTAAAAAATCACTGCATAATATTTTCAGCTGACATTATGATTCAGTGAAATGAAATATTCGTATCTCTAAAAATACAAAGTGAAAAATTTATAAAAATATATATTTATAATACTTAAACTATTCTTTTCATAAAGGTATTTTTAGATTTTACTTTTAAGTAAAAATTAATATAGATACAAGGTGAGGAAAAACATTTGTTTAAAATATGCAACATTTTCATCTTGGTCAACTTCAAAAAATTCTAGAAATTATAATATCCCTTCATTAGATTCAAAATTATAATCATAATAAAATAGAGTCTATGTAGATTGTTGCGGTATATAACTCATTATCATTCATTTCATGTTTAAGGAACATACTGTTAAACAATTGTGAAATTGACATATCAAATCGCAATAAAAAAAATTGAAAAATAGCGTGGAAAGCTAACAAAATTATTCACAAGTTCAATTTTTATAGTAAAGTGAAATTCTAAATAAAAAAAATACATTTGTATACCGGAAGTTGAATAACTTGTGAAAATATAGTTTTGTTTCTCATAAACAAGAAAAATTGACACTCAACTTGTGAAAATATAGTTTTGTTTCTCTTAAAACAAGAAAAATAAACACCCATCTTCATGATTTCACCCATTATATGTTTTAACTTACATGAACATAGTTTATACACAACTTTATTCTTGATCAATAAACATATATTAATATTATCATAAATACTGTAGTATTATGTTCTAACATTTATATAATTATTATACTTGTTATTATATTGTTACAACATTTATAAAATTTTATATGAAAAATAGGTTATAATATCAAATTTTAATAATCATTAATATATTATAACTTTAATATATAATAGATGGGGAATTTGCTCTGCAACTAGGGTTTCAACTTAGGTTTCATGCTCTCTGAATCCCCTGCCTTCCCAGCTGAACACCTATGTTATCCTATGATGCACCTTACACTACAGCTCTGAGCAGTGCAACAACATGCCCACTGAAGAGGGGGCAGATGCCCCATCATATCGAAACATTGCAGCGAATGACCCGCACAATGCACATGCGCGCAGACTGTCATTTGAATCGCCGCAACATCTGAGAGAGTAGTTCTTGCATGATGAAATGAACGACATCACATGAATGAACATGGATGCAAAGACCTTGCATCCAAAAGCAGCTCGTGCATGGCTCCCAGAAAAATGCATTTCGCAGACCCAGATGACACCAAGATACACTATAAAAAGAAATAGAATAGGAGAGCACACCCAGTTCATGAGGGATCATGCCCTCATAGGCAAGTTCCTAGGCCTCTGGCCTTCGAAACGAGACCTATCTAGATAGATCAAAACCTAGTGGAACCCCAAGGGGGACTACAAGCTCCAATTAAGTTCTAAGGGATTATTCACAGTTATATTCTACAATATGGATGACAAAGACCGTATATTTGAAGGAGGTCCCTACTTATACAACTCGACGGGGATATATCTGCGATACTGAATAGAACGCTTCTCCTCGCAGAAAGAGAACTTCACCTATGCGCCGATATGGATACATCTCTATTCCCTACCTCAAGAATTTTGGCTAGAAGAAATCTTGTTAGGCATAAGAAATAATCTAGGGAAACATGTCAAATCCTCAGAAGCCACTAAGCATCGAAAATACACCTCCTATGCTAGAATATGTGTCTATATGGACATATCCAAAGCCCTCCCAGGCTCGATAACCCTGGAATATCAATATGAAGAGTGGGCAGAGAAAATAGATTATGAACACGTACCGTTCAGATGCAAAAAATGTCATGAGCATGGGTATCTCTTTAGAGACTTCCCCCTCAATTACCCCCCAAAGCTAGCCGAGGAAGAAAATCCAAAGGATGGCTTTACCCAAGTGAAGAATCACAGGAAGCAAACACAGAGAAAACCTGCATTCAACAAAAGTCATAAACACCCTAACACCAACTCCTTCGAAGCCATTACAAAACTACTAGAGGAAGAAGAGGTGAAAAACCCCCATAAAACAATAGGAATGGATGGCACCAATGAAAAAGTAAGTCGGCAACCAAAGGAGGCCCCAACCCAGAAAACCTTGAGCTATCCCCCAAACTCAGGCAAGGCACCAAATAAGGAGGAAGACATAGTCATGGTAATGAATGAGAAATACCTAGTAGGCATAGATCTCAATAGATTAGAAGAAGCTCTCAACAAGAAAGATCTACAACCCCTACTTGAAGAATAACTAATGAAAGTTCATAAAGTCTTTATGGACTCGTCAATAGGAGAAACCTTATGACTAGGAATAAGAGGAGATACTAAGTCATATCAAAGAAGAAACATAAAAGAGAACAAAAGGAGGGCCATGAAATCAACACAACAACTCATCAAGGAAGCTGGAAACTATATGATTAACTCAAGACAGATACAAAAACTCTCAGAGAGATCCTTATCCCACCAACCCAATTGTTAAATCATTAAATTCATCACTTGGAACATCAGGGGCCTCAATGGAAGATCCAAGCAAAGGATCCTCCACAACTGCATTAAATCAGAAGACCCAAATATCCTTCTCCTCCAAGAAACAAAATGTGAAGGTCATACTATAGAAGAGATCTTCAGAATATGTTGGTGCAACTGCAACTCTTATCACACAGACTCGAAAGGCGTGGTCGGTGGCCTAGAAATTCATTAGAACCCCAACTCAGTCATTCTCAACCAAGGCCTCTCAACACAGGGCTCCCTCACAACGCATTATCGATCAATTGGCTCGGATAAACATGGATGGATCACCAATGCATATGGACCACAGAACATCCAGGAAAAATAACTCTTCCTCCAGAACCTAGCTTACCTTATCTCTATAGCCAAAAACCAGAGATTTATATTGGGTGGAGACTTCAACATGATCCTCACTCTGGAGGAAAAAAGGGGCGGGAAGAAAAGACTGGAACAAGAAAGCGCAAAATTTCAGGAACTCCTGTATCTTCACAAACTCATAGACATTGAAAATGGAAATGGAACCTTCACCTGGACAAACAAGAGAATGACACCCCAACAAATTGCCTGTAGGCTCGACCGCTTTCTTCTTTCAGAGACCCTTCTCTTGGAAGGCCCACTAATCAAGTCCACAATCCTTCCTAAACCGGGCTCAAATCATTGGCCTATTCAGCTATGGATCGACATGATGGCCTCCCCCAAGCTCAAACCCTTCATATTTGAAAAGTTTTGTCTTTCACATCTAGACTTCTAGATCTTGGCACAACATTGGTTGGACAAAGCTAAGATCCAACAGGGAACCAAGATGTATTGCTTCCAGCAAAATCTCAAACACTTTAAGCAGCAAGTGAGGAAGTGGAACATAGAAGTCTTTGGAAATATTTTTCACGAAAGAAAACTCTTGGAACAAAAACTTGAAGCCCTTCAACAAATAGCCATTGAAACTGGATTCATGCTGAATCAACAGTAGGAGAAGAAACAAATCAGACAATAATTGGAAGAGAGATTAAATCAAGAATAAATACTTTGGAGACAAAAATCCATAATTCAATGGCTAAAAGAAGGGGAACAAAACACAAAATTCTTCCATCCCTCGATGATCCACAGACGCTTCATCAATCGCATAACCAAGCTATAAAATGCTCAGGGAAGAACCCTGAACACTCATTAGGACATCACTTAGGAGCTCACTAATTATTATCAGGATCTCCTCTCAGAAGCACCAGTGAACCGAGCTGAGGCAATTAGGCGAGTAATAGCCAACATCCCAATACTCATCACTCCAGAGAAAAATGAAACCCTCATGAACCCCCCCATCAGTCAATTTGAAGTGCATCTAGCCATACAGGATTTACCCACAGACAAGGCTCTTGGGCCTGATGGCTTCACAATAGACTTATTTCACTCCTGTTGGCCCATGCTAAGAGAGGAAGTTTGGAAATTGGTGGAGGAATCACGCATCTCTGGCAAAGTCATCCTAGCCCTTAATGCCACCTTCCTCACCCTGATACCTAAAGAAGAGAGGGTCACCAATACACAAAATTCTAGACCCATAGCACTCTGCAATGTGATCTACAAAAATATCTCGAAAGTAATAGCTCTCAGACTTAAGCCAATCCTCCATTTCATCATCTCTAAGGAACAATTGGGCTATGTTGAAGGAAGACAAATAATGGATAGTGTTATTATGGTTCATGAGGTCATCCACTCGCTCAAAAGAACACGTACGCCAGGTATGCTCCTCAATATTGACCTCTCCAAATCCTTTGACAAATTAAGTTGGCACTATATTAAAGAAGTCCTTACAGCTTTTGGCTTCTGCCCCAACTGGATTGATTGGATCTTGAACCTCATCGCCTCCACCTTCTTCTCAATCCTTTTCAACGGATCCCCCTCCCAACCCTTCTCCCCCTATCGAGGAATAAGGCAAGGGGAACCTCTCTCCCCCTTTCTCTTTGTAATAATGGCAGAGGGCATGGGACATTACATAAAAACCTCCATAGAAAATGGCTCTCTACAAGGCCTCCCCCTTCATGGAATCAAACCTGCAGCCTCCCACAGTCAATTTGTAGATGAAACCATGCTCATGAACACCCCCACTGTGCAAGAAGCCAACAAGTTCAATTCCATCCTCTCTGATTTCAGTGAATATAATGGAACCTCCTTCAACCTTGCAAAATCACATCTTTTCTTCTTCAACACCCCCAAAGTCGTCCAACAACATGTTTCTTAGCTACTCTCCATACCGGTCTGGTCCCTACCAACTCACTACCTAGGCCTCCCCTTGTTTGACGCGGTAGCTTGAAACCTATCTTGGGACTCTCTCCTACTCTCCATCTCCAATCGTCTCAGCAACTGGACCTTTCTCTCTCTCAATCTCCCAGCTAGGATCACTGTCCTCAAATCAGTTCTCCAAGCCATACCCACCTATCTTTTTTCCACGCTTTCTACCCCCCAATTAGTCATAAAGAAAATATGAAATCTTCACAGAACCTTCCTTTGGCATGACCACAACCCAGAAAAGAAATGGGCTCTAGTCAGCTGGGAAAATTTTTGCAAAACCAAAGCCTTGAGAGGTATTGGCCTCAAAGACCCTGGAAATCTCAATAACACTATGGGGGCAAAGATCTAGTGGAGATGGACAAAAAATCGTACAGAAATATGGGCCCATCTTTGGAAACAAAAATATGCACCAAACATACAAAAATGACATTGGATCCAAATGAAAGATAAAACTCAAGCCTCTGACATTTGGAATGCAGCCTGGTGGAATAGACCACTAATCTAGGAGCATGCCTTCTGGGAAATCAACAATGGTCAAAATGCCAGGTTCTAGACTGATGCCTAGAAACAGTTGCCACCCCTTCAATTAGATGAAACTCTACAACACTATGAAAACCACATAAAAAACCTCACCACAACTAAATTTGTTGACATGTGGATAAAAAATATAAACAATCATTCCTGTAGAACCTAGAAGTCCATCCCTCAGAACCTTCAGATAACAGAAAAATACAACTTGCAGAAATGGACTCAGGCGCTCGCTCCTAAGAGAATCTGAGTCAGCAATGACCCAGGCATAATTAGATGGTGGCACTCACCCAATGAAATGTTTACTCTCAAAGAAGGATACACTCTACAGGAGGGTTTGCAATCCATACCAAAGGATCCCATCTGGATCGTGGTCTGGAAGTCAAAATTTTGGCCAAAAATCTCCACTTTCCTCTGTCTCCTCTTACAAAACAAGATCCTAACCTGGGATAATCTCAGAAAACTAGGATTTATTGGCCCCTCGATCTTTCTTCTATGTAATAAAAATGAGGAGACCATGGAACATGTTCTCAATAGTTGCGCCACTAGTGCTGATATTTGGGATCATGCCAATCGATATCTACGGAGAACTCATCGAGATCAGAGAAGTATCACAAACACAATCATAAATTGGGGACCAAGACCCTATAAATGAAAAATTCTCAATAGAATCTGGCAACTCCTACCAGGCTTCATATTTTGGAAACTTTGGAAAGAACGTAACAAGAGAATATTTCACTCAAAACCCTCAACCCCCGCTAGCCTTTGGTCCACCATCCTCCTGAACCTTCAAGAAACCCTCCAGCTCCAACCTTGGACTAAAGATGACCAACCCTCTGATCCTACAGAACTCCTAATTCTTAACTCCTAGGGCCTCAAGATCTCTTCAACCTTTTCACCCCCCCTCCTCCCCCCTCTTCCCTACTGACCAGTCCCTCAATATAGTCCCCAACCCCCTCCCCTCTTCCACAAAATCAATTTCGATGGAGCTTCAAAAGGAAATCCAGGCCCCTCTGGGCCGAGTGCAGTAATAAGAGATAGTCTTGGAAGAATACACAACATCACTGCGAAAAACCTGGGATATGATACAACAACTCGGCAGAGATTTGGGATATGATCATAGGACTACAACTAGCCCTGGACCATAATCTCACCTGTCTCATCATCGAAGGAGACTCGAAGGTCATAATTGAGCTAGCTTCCAAAGTCATCAATGGCAGAAATCTGGAAAAAATCACCCCAAGATGGCATCTACTGGGCCCTCTACACATCTTTCAAGTTATACTAAGACTCTCTCTAACTATCATCACCTCTCACATGAAGAGAGACGCAAAAAAAGTGGCCTATAAACTTGCCAATGCTGGGGTGGACCTCACTCAAAAAATCACCCTCATGATATATGGATGGTCCCAGAGCTCAACAATTTGGACTCAATGCTAGGAGCTGGCTCAAAGAGACTACCCTCACCCAGATGGGGTGAAACCTGGAAAGCGAGGGGGGACAGGTGGCAGGAGTAGGTGGAGGGGAGAGTTAATACCTCAAGCCACCACCCCCAATGACATTAATTCCCCATGGAATACACCATAGGGGATATTAATTTAGTGCACCTATGAAAGCCCATGGAGGAGCGCTCCAGCCAGGCCACTAGTACTAGAGGCTTGAACTAGTCCCATCAGCCTTCAATGGCGATGGGAGGGACTTCAATGACACTCAACGACATTAAAACTGACCAAGGCGCCTGTTCTCACCCAATGTTTTCTAACTACCACCTTTGCTATGTGCTTCTTGGCCCTTCTGGCCTCTTCACTTACCTCTAGGGCAACCTCCACATTTCCTCAGACCATCATCGCCATCACTCTCTGGTTCCCACCATGCCCTGAGACAAAGGAAATCCAAGGCATTCCACTAGGAACAAAAATTCCTTCACTTGAGATAATCGACTCACAGCTTCTCAGAGAGCCTTGATAGCTCATTTAAGCTAACCCCGTAGACCCTCCAGTAAAGCTCAATCCACCCTACATATTCAAAAAGAGGAAAACCTACCCACCTCACCCCAAACTCAAGCTCTTCTTCCCCTACACGTTCCCAAATCCGACACCCCGTCCCCGATTGAGATTTCTCCTTAGCCATCCCAACTTGCTTCAGCTTTCCCCAACACAGCCAAAGGGGAAGCACTTCTTTCACCTCAACATTTGGGCACAAAGGTGGAAGAAGTTGAGCCACCTCCTTAGCCAGGCCCGACCCTAGTTCATTTGCATGAGTCCCCCGTGAATATTAGCCCCTCCAACTCCCGAGAATTTCAACCACGTTGGTGGGAAGGGGGCTGCATTGTGGAGGAGGAGATCCCCCCAAGTTGGCAACTAACAAAAGATGGGGAAGACACATGCAAGGCTGGTGCTGAAGAAGGAAATGACGGTGTTGACAAAGGCAATGACGGTGTTTAAGACACAGTCAATATCATTGTTAAAGAAGGCAATGACGGTGTTGACGATGGCTCACACCACACGTTTCATCTTGCAGCGGAGCACTTGGAGCTTCTCTTTGACATCTGATAGTGGCATGAAGAGAAAGAGCATGACCAAAGAACCATCCATCAATGTTTATATATGTTGTTTGAAGCACTCTCAGACACCCCTTCTCAACCTCAATGCCCCACTTGCAAGCCGAAGTTTGTTCTGGCCTACACCGTCCATGGATTTCTAGGTTCCCAAAAATCTTGACGCGGCCCACCCCTGTCTCAGGTTCATGTCAATTCTCATTTTTAGAATGAATAGTGATTTTATTTTTACTCTTTTTTACAGTTTTGTAACCATCATAGAAATGGCGTCGAAGAAGTCTTCCCTAGGCTAGTTACGGGGAAAGAATCTCCTGCTAAAACTCTCATCTTTTGCTCCAATTTTTGTAATTTAAAACTTTGCCACTATGGTCATACCATCGTTTGGAGCCACCTGTTCTGGTTTCCCTTATGCGGTGGAACAGGTGGCTGCCAAGCAATATACAGATGTACACTCACATGATATAATATAAGGATCTCTCTTTTTATTTACAAAAAAAAAACTTTAATATAAATAATAATAATAATATAATACAATGTTATCTTTCCACGTTAATGGCTATGTCACATTGTGATGTTCAATAATGGGGTTTTTCGCATTATGACGTTCATGAAATGTGATTTCACATTATAAAATTTATTAAAGGTTCTCTCGTATTGAAATGTTGGTAAATGATTTTGTTGGGTTGTGACATTGTTCAATGGTTATGTCAAATTGTAACATTCATTTTGGAATACTTTATAATATGGATATGTTTGATTGTGATCTTACTGAATGGTTATGTGACATTTAGACATTCATCTTGGTTGACTTGTGTCTTCTTCCTACATTAATGAATAGTTATGTTGCATTATGGTGTTGATCAAATCTGATGTCACATAGTGACATTCATAAATGATTTTGTGACATTGCAACATTCATCAAGGGTTATTCTAGATTGTGGCATCCTTTATGGTTATTCCAGATTGTATCATTCATCTTGTTTCATTAAAAATTGTGTCATATTGTGGTGTTAATTAAATTTCATGTCACATTCTGATGTTCATTAAGGGTTTTGTCGCATTCTAACATAAAATAAATGTGATGTCACATTCCGAAGTTCATAAAGGACTTTGTCCCAATGCGACATTTATCAATAGGTAAAATCTATAGTCAATAGTTCATCTGTTATGTATTATTTTTTAGACATAGAGATCACATTGCGACGTTAATTAAATTTCACATCACATTTTGATGTTCACAAAGGGTTTTGTCACATTCTAATGCAAAAGAAATGTGATGTCACATTGTGGCAATCATAAAGGATTTTGTCTGATTGTGACATTTATGGAGGGTTATGTCTGATTGTGACATTCTTTAATGGTTAATGGCTATGTTTGATTGTGATATTCCTCAATGGTTTTGTGACATTCAAATATTCATCTGGGTTTAATTGTGTTGGATTCCTATATTTTTGAATGCTTATGTCACATTGTGGTGTTGATCAAATGCAATTTCAAATTGTCAAATTCATAAAGTATTTTTTCAGATTATAACATTCATTGAGGGTGATGAGAAATTGAATTTGGTTTATTGTTTTTGGGCATATTCCATAATTCCTAAATGGCTATGTCACATTGCGACTTTCATATGTTAAATATGGTTGAACATGATTGATTTTATGAGCATATTCGATGTGGTTGAGAAAGATTGACTATGGATGATGTTAAGAACCAAATATCAAAACAACATAAAAACCTCAGAATACGTACTCAATGCCTTGGAAAAGAGAGAAATTCAGATAATAAGCTTCTTTGAGGGGGAAATCTCCTTATACATCATATGAATTCACAATTAGAAGATGATTCCAAATGAAAATGTCTCCTTGGTATATATAGGAGATTAGGAGGTACAATTACAACTAATGGACCCAAGACAACATAAATAAAATAAAAATACTAATGTAATAGCCCCAATTAAGGGGTAATGTGTCACGAATTAGGGATTAAAATTAATCTCCCCTTCATACAATTTTTGTACTCAACACTTGAGTAGTTTTGGATGCTTCTGTGTAAAAACTCATCTTCCCACATGGAATCTTCAACATGTAGTTTCTTCCACTTAATGAGATACTATGAAGTCGATCTATTCCTCAGCTGGAAAATTCTTGTGTCACTGATAGCTTTAGGCTCCAATATAATTTTTCCTTCCTTGTCCAGTTCTCGCAATATAGTTTGAATTGGGATATTTTCACCTATAACCTTGTTTAATCTTGAAACATGGAAAACAAGGTGTACTCACGAAGATGCATGAAACTCCAATTTGTATGCCATAGTACCAATATTTTTAAACATATTATAAGTTCCATAGTACTTTAGTGATGTTTTATTATCCTTCTTATCTTTCTTGAGGGACATCTATTTGTATGGTTGTAGTCTTACAAATACTCACTCCCCTACTTTAAAACTTATTTCACTATGATGTTGATATGCTTGTTGTTTCATGCGATTTTGTGCCATGGTTAGGTTGTCCTTTATATTTTGGAAGACTTGTTGTTGATACTCGATGTGATATTCCACTGCTTGAACCTTATATTTTTATTTCAGAAAAGAAGTGATGGAAGGTGGGTGATATCCATAAAGCACCATAATGGTGTCATTTTTGTTGCAGTATGAAAGGAAGTATTATACCACCATTCTACAAAGGGTAACCACTTGAACCATTGTATTTGTTTATCAGAGACAAAGAAATGAAGGCATCCTTCCAGGAATTTTTTCATTATCTCAATTTTTCCATCATATTGAGGATGATAAGATGAGCTATGAGACAATTGAGTACCCAAATAAGAAAATAATTCTATCAAAAAATTTCGAGTGAAGATGGGATCTCTGTCACTTACAATAATATTTAGGATTCAATGTAGATTTTGAATTGTCTCCATGAATGCAGTAGAATCTGTACTGGTTTTGAAAGGATGAAAGAGTGCACAAATGTGTGTGTACTTGGTAAGTCTATCAACAATCACCATGATGACACTTTTTCCTTAATACTTTGGTAACCATGTGATGAAATCCATGGAAACCTCCTCCCAATGATGACTTGGAATGGCTAATGCTTGTAAAATACTTAGGTTCTTAACTATTTCCACCTTATTTTGTTGGAAAACCAAACATTCTTCCACAAACCTTTGAACATCAATTTTAAGGCCATCTCGAAAAAATTCCCTCCTGACCCTGTGATAGGTTTTCAAAAATCCTAAGTTCCCTCCTACCAGAGAGGTGTGGAATTCCAAAAGTACCTTTCATTTGATTTGGGAGTTCTTACATAAAAATATAAGTGATATTTGTACCATAGTGAATAATTTTTCCATGTAAATGTATTAGATGCACTGGAATCCTTCTTCAACCTTTGAATGAGAGTCCACACTTGCTTGTTATTATTTCATTTATCCCTTGCTTCTATTATCCAATTAGGTTGGATGATAGAGATAACACAGACAAATGCCTCAACATATTCATCCTTTCTTGAGAGTTCATCTTCCACAACATTTTGCTTCCCCTTTTTGTAGATTCTTTCAAAGTCATAACCCAACATCTTGGTCACCCATTTATGTTCCTATTATGAATATAGTCTTTGTTAGAAGAAGTATTTAAGACTATCATGATCATTTTTTTCCCTTGAAGTGCCTACCTATTAGGTAAGGGCATCATTAGTTGAATGCATGTAGTATTTCCATCATTTCCTTCTCATAAATGGGTTTGTGTAAGTCCTTTCCCTTGAGTGGTTGAATTTCAAAAGCAAGGGGACTTCCTTCTTGCATTATAAAAACACCAATGCCATTTCCCAAGGAATCACATTCCACAATAAAGGTCTTTGTGATGTCTGGTGTGGTCAAGACAAGAGATTTGCACATTACCTCTTAAATTTATTCAAAATATCGATTTGCCTTTGGAGTCCATGAAAATGCATCCTTATTAGTTAATTCATTTAAAGGTATTTTTATTCTTCGATAGTTACAAACAAACTTGTGGTAGTAACCTATCAAACTCAAAATCCTCTAATATTATTCAATGTTTTTGGAATCGGCCAGTCCATCATGGATTTAAGCTTGTTAGGGTCTACCTTGACACCTTCATGAGATATAATATGACCCAAATACTCTACCTATTTCACCCAAAAGAAACATTTGGATGGTTTGGCATATATTTTTTTCTCCTGCCAACATGTCAACATGTCAAACATGATATTCCCAAGACTTTATATATATTAGTATATCATCAAAAAATAGTAACACAAATTTTCGAAGGAAGGGATTGAAAATGGAATTCATAAACACTTGGAATGTGGAGGTGCATTCGTAATTCCAAAAGGCATGACCAAAAATTCATAATGGCCTTCATGAGCTATGGATGTTGTTTTGGGATATCTTCTTCCTTCATTCTAATATGATGATACCCTGAACGAAGATCCAACTTTGTGAAGTATATTTATCCATGTAGTTCATATAAAAATTCATCAATGACGAGAATTTGAAACATATCTTTAATGGTAATCTTGTTGAGCTCTCTAAAATATGGACACGTACTCTATGAGCCCTCTTTATTGAGTACCATTACCACAGATGCAGAGTAAGAACTTTGGCTAGGTCTAATAATTCCATCCTCTAACATTTCTTCAACCATACGCTCAATATCACTCTTCTAGGCATAAGGTTATATGTAAGGCCTGATGTTAGGAGGAGAACCCCCAGGAATTAAGTGAATAGCATGACCATGATCATGGGTGGGGGTTATATATAAGGCCTGATGTTAGGAGGAGAACCCCCAGGAATTAAGTGAATAGCATGACCATGATCATGGGTGGGTGGGTGGAAGACCTCTAGGAATATCTTCAAATACTTTGGAATTATTATCAATGATCCCTTGGATATATAGAGGAATAAATGGCTTAGATGTTTGAACATATAGTGAGCATAGTTGTACAATTACACCATGATGACCCTTTCTCAATAATTTTGTCATGCCATTAGAGCTTACCACCTTATTGGGTTTCCTTGTGATACCCTTTAACTCAAATTCATTTCCTTCCAATGAAAATTTCATGAAAAGTTATTGAAAATTAAAAGCCACAGTTCCCAATGATTGTAGCCATTGGACCCCTAGTACGACATCAACACCACCCATGGATATATAAATCATTGGATTATTCATCACATATTCTGCCATAGTAAGATTGATCTTATGGAATTTTCCTGATTAGTTGATAGTTCCTCCATTTGCAATCATTACTTGAAACTCTAGCGCTACATATATAAAACAATTGAGATCTTTGGCTAATTTGCAGTGAATGAAATTATGAGTGCTACCGGAATCAATTAGCACTATTACCTTTTTCTTTTTGATATATCCTTCGATATTAAGGGTTTGAGGAGTGATAATTCCAACCAATGCATGACATGATATGGTGGGAATCATCTATTCAGAATAAATCTCTTCTACATATTCATCTTCAGATGGTTCTTGTTCTCCTTCCTCTTCATAATCTATGTAGAATAATTTCTTCCCACCACACTTATGTTCCTTATTGTACTTGATGTCAAAATTAAAGAATAAACCTTTTTATTTTCTTTCCTTCAATTTTTGATGTGTTAACCTTGTATATTGAGGTGGTTTAGAAGAAGGAACTCTATTCTCTTCATAGATGTTAGGGGTGGTCCTTCTAGTAGCCATAGATAGATTTTTACTTTCAACATTTCTCACCACCCTGAACGCATTCTCCAATGATTTGGGTTGCCAAAGGTGAACCTCATGTTGAATGTTATCCTTTAAAATTCCTATGAAGAAATTAATCAATTTCTCATCTGGAATATATGCTAGCTTTATATTCATTCTTTGGAAGTTCTCAATGTGATCCACAACTGAACCCTTTTTCTTGAGATTTATCAATTAGCTAAAGAAGGTATTGCTCCGTGTATCCTCATACTGTGATATCATTTCTTCTGTGAAAATTGTCCAAGTGACAAGTGATTTGTGAGAAATAATCCATCGATGCCACACAAACTGATTAGGTTTTTAATATAAGGACACAATTCATACCTTTTATGTTTGAGGCACATCATGCAGATCAAAGAACTACTCCATCTGGAGTATCCATGTGATTGGATCCTTTCCATCAGACTTTCTCATATCGATATTAGGAAATTGGTTGGTCTTCAACCCAAACTTGGAGTTTCTCCAGTATTGATTCATCTTCCTTGTGTCCTCATCATGAATTTCATGGGATACATTGTCACTTTCAGGTGGCCTCTCTATTAGAAACATTTTCAACCCTTCCATGATATCATTGTCGTCTTAATGCATGTACCGAATGAGGTCAGAGTACAAAGAATTGGGTCTCGATCTTGTTTCTCTTGAGGACCAAATCTCTCACACACCCAAGTGACCTCTCATGGTAGGAGAAAACAAAGATGACAGGACATGAGATCCTTTCAAAATTTTTCTTGAGGAAGCCCTCATGCAACAGAGGAATGAGATGATGGATAGTTTTGCACAAATCCTTTGACAACTACCAACAGGTGACACATCTTATTTGAGCGAAGGCGCTGCCCCCTTCAAGGTACAAATAAACTTCTATATTCCTATATTTGAAGGTGAGATAGACGTAGATGGTGTAGACAAGGGGTTGAATATACTAGAAGGGTATTTTTTTGTCCATAACTTTTCGAATAGAGAAAATATTACTTTTGTTCTCCTCAAAGTCATTCCCCATGTCAAATATTGGTGGGAAACTTTCTCTGAGCAAAAGGAAACAAAGGAAACATCGTTATTTACAGTCATGACCACCTGGGAATCCTTCATCGATGTTATTAAGGAAAAATACTACCATGCTGGAAGTTATGACGACCTGTATACAAAATGGACCACACTGCGGCAAGAAAGAGACCAAGCAGTGCTAGAGTTCACAAATATCTTCCATACCTTGTGCA
Source organism: Picea glauca (assembly GCA_000966675.3). NCBI lineage: Eukaryota > Viridiplantae > Streptophyta > Pinopsida > Pinales > Pinaceae > Picea > Picea glauca. The sequence goes on from JZKD02S1615966.1 coordinate 79,303, forward strand.
CCAAGATGGGTATCAAAGATTCAGATTGACATCTAATACTCAAGTATTGTGGTGCTCTTCATATATACATCCAGATCAAAATAGAATTTTTGGAAATCTCGTCCTTGGGCATGCCTTATCGATATGTTGTCAAAATCGAGCAGAAGCTCAAACAAAAGACGCGAAAATTTGGGCCTAGGATCCCCTCATAGAAAAATCCACAAAAGGGCAGACCCAACCCACAAAACAAAGGACATAGCAAAGATGGACAGTATCATGACAACCGATCGAAGCCACAAGCAAAGAAAAACACCAAAAAGACAAAGAAAGATATTGGGAAGTGGTGTGACTTCCATAAGAGCCCTTGGAATAACACTGCTAACTGTCGCTCAAAGAAGTCACTGGTGGAAGAAGTGAAATCCTCTAAATCATATGCGGGTTCTGAATCTGAGTCAAAACCAGAAAAGGGAAGACAGATCATTGACACAGAACCCAGTGCCAACATTGCTACCACCAAGCTCCATCCTGATGAACCAAATGAGACAGAAGAAGGAGACTGTCTATTCCATTCACAGATGTGGCTAAAAGGCACTCCACTGCACTTCATCGTTGATAGCGGTAGGAAGAAGACCCTCATCTTAGAAGAGTTTTTCAACTGGCTATCCCTATCGACAATGTCGTACCCACAACCCTACACCATTGGATGGATCAACAAAGGAATCAATCTCCACGTCAGCCAACAATGTTGATTGTCGTATGACATCATTCCCTTCAAATATGAGGTATCGTGTGATTTTTCTCGTCTTGAAGCTTGTGATGTTATTTTGGGCCAAACTTATTTATGGAAACATCATGTTGTATATGAGTCTAGGCCTCGTAGTGCTATTATTACTTTGAACATGAAATTGTACAAGATACCCGAGGCAATCCCACCTAGTCTATTTTCTTTATCTCTGCCAAGCAATGTAGGAAGGTCATATCTTAGACGGGGAAGTTTGTATTCTTAGTGATTCGCTCTTGGAATGAGTGAAATATCACAACCAAATCCAAGGTCTGTGTGGCTGACCTCTCCACAAACCATAATCAAGTAGATAAGGTTGTCTAAGAATACTCGAATATATTCTCCTCACCTACTGGGGTACCTCTGCACTGGCAGGTCAAGCACCCCATCAATCTGACCCCCGACGCACCACTGCCCAATGGGTTAGTATATCGCCACTCTATGTTAGAGAATGAGGAGATCAAGCGATAAATCTAAGAACTTCTCCACAAGGGGCACATCCATCCCATCTCATCACCTTGCGGGATCCCAATAGTGTTGGTACAGAATAAAGATGGAACCTGACGACTCTGCATTGATTATCAGGCCTTGAATAAAATCATAGTAAAAAAACTGGCACCCAATTCCCCAAGTAGAAGACCTCCTTGATCAACTCATGGGGGCCAAATACTTTAGTAAGATTGATTTGAAGTCTGGCTACCACCAAGTCATGATAGAACAGACAAATGTATGGAAGACTACCTTCAAGTCAAAGGAAGGCCTTTTTGAATGGTTGGTTATGCCCTTTGGTTTGACAAATGCTCCAGCCACTTTCATGAGGATGATGGATGATATCCTGCAACTATTCACCAATACATTTGTAGTGGTGTATCTGGATGAAATTATCATTTACATCAAGTCTTGGGCAGAACACTTGCAGCATATTTAGCAGGTTTTGCACACCCCGCGACAGCACGAGCTATACTCCCACTTGGAAAAATTCTCCTTCGACATGGAAAGTGTCCATTACCTGGGCTAAATCGTTGATCATCATGGCTTACATGTGGATCTAGCCAAGATACAATTCATCCATGACTAGCCAGCCCCAACCACACTCACTAAGCTTCGAAGCTTCTTAGGCCTTGCCAATTTCTACCACAGGTTCATGTTGGGATTCTCCCATATTGCATGGGCCCTTAGCTAAATAACCATGGGTGGTGGTAAGGAAAAATTTGCATGGGGTCGGTCCCAACAACAAGAATTCAATGATTTAAAGCAATGTTTGTGCTCATCCCCAACACTTTCACTACCAGACCTACAACAACCCTTTGAGATTGAGATATATGCTTCAAACTATGTTGTGGGAACCGTTCTCAATCAATATGGTCACCCCATGGACTATCATAGTGAGACACTTTCGGATGATGTTCGTAAGTACCCTACTTATGATAAAGAAATGTACTCCATCATGCAAGTTTTCCGCCAGTGGAGACATTTCATTCTTGGGAAGGAGATAGTCATCCACATTGATCATAAGCCATTGCAGTTCACCCAGACACAAGGCAAATTACATAATGACTGCCATCATAATTGGTCCACATACTTACAACAATTCCACCTCAACATCAAGTATAAGACATGAAGCACCAACCACGTCGTTGATTTCCTTAGTAGACCACCAGTCGCAAAACTCACCACGGTGCTAGACTCTTGTAGCCATGAGACCTCTCTATGGCCCAGAATCTATGAGACAGACCCAGACTTCGCCACCACATATGAAATATTGGGTGCAAACGCAGTTGTCAATAATTTCCATCTTCAGGATGGGTTTTTGTGTTGTATGGGCCATATCTGTAGTCCATCAAGCAAGAGAGTGAAGATGATATGGGAATCCGACTACAATCGAGTGGCATGACATGTCGGCATCGAAAAGACAGTGGTGACACTACAGAAACATTTCTACTGATTGAAACTTCGACAAGAATTCAACAAGTATATCAGGTCCTGCACTGCCTATGCTATTGCCAAAACAACCACTGAGAAACAAGGCATGTACACCCCTCTTCCTACTGCTAACAGAACATAGGAATCCATCTCAATGGACAACATGTCGAGCCTCCTGTCAACCAAGCAGGGAAATGACTGTTTTTTGTGTTTATTGATCGCTTTTCTAAGATGAGGATTCTGGTTGCCTGGAAGAACACCATCACAATAGAAGCCAATGCCAATCTCTTATTTGAATGAGTCTGGGTACATTTTGGAATCCCACAAACCATTGTCTCATATTGGGACAGTCAATTTCTCAACACATTATGGTCAAGCCTCTGGTTACTGCTGGACACCAAGCTCACCAAATCCATGACCTTCCCACCCTAAGACATATTGCCAAACTGAGGTCGTAAATCAAATGATCTTGCATATCCTTCGCATGTATAATTCCAATCACCCTCTCACATGGGGTGATATTCTTCCCTATGTATAGCATAGCTAGAACCGAGCCCTACATAGATCAATCGACCACATTCCCTTTCAGGTGGGGTTGGGATTCCAACCATTGGGTCCCATAGATGTTTCACTTCCCCTTGTGGTCACCTCGGTTGATTCATCTCCTACTCCAACTGAAGCTAACAAAGCCACCCGGTTCATTGAGCGGATCCAACACATCCACCAACATGTTTAGGATATCCTACAGAAGTCCAATGACAAGTAAAAGCAGTGCCATGATCAACATCAGGTGCCACATAAATTTGAGGTGGGTGACAAAGTTTGGTTGCAATAGCAGAAAGAATGCCTTACAGGACCCCATCGAAGGCTTCGTCCACTCTATTATGGGTCGTACACCATCACCAAGGTTGAGGGGGATAATTATATTGAGCTCAACATTCCTCCTTTCCTTGGCCTGCACCCAGTGTTCAATGTGGACCGCCTTTGGCCTTATTTTCCACCATTATTGGACACCTCAAATGTAGCAGAATAGATGACACCAAAAGTGTAGTGTACCCTTTTCGCAGTTCGGAGCTTACTCGCGCTTAGATACCAATTTGTACACACTTTTTAATAATAAACACAGGCCAGTATAACCACATGCATTTAACACAATTAAACACATTTAAATTACAAAGTAAAACATATCTCGTTACTGCTATAATTAAAAACTCCATACCATTTAACAATAATTCATTTACACAGTGGAAAACATGATACATAAACAACACGATCATGCACAACATGATTAAAACATAATTCAAATACTTATCTTTTAACAGCTATAGAAATCACCAACCAAGTGCATGCCTTCCACGAACCTCCCAACCTTAAACCACACTGTTCATCATCTCAACAGTGGGTCACCCCCGAGCTGGGACCAAGCTCCACCCCAAGGCAAGGAATCCTACGCTAGGCTAAGGTTACAGGGAAGACAAAACATAAATATCTGGAAGGATTCTTCCCAAAGATGCCATCTTACGCCCACTACTACCAGACCCTCATTCCCCATGTGCATGTTCTTCCCGGGAGTATACACCTTCACACGCACAATACATCGGTGCTAACCTCCCCCTCTGGGTCTCAACAACAGGCTGGATCAGGAAGTCTCAGAGCCCGTAGCTGGTGCTGGACACTCTCTGGAAGAAAACACTTCCCAAAAAACTCTTTCACCTGGAAAGAGTTTCTTGTAGGCCTGACAACCTGCCTCTTCCAACATCAACCACCTCCCTCACCTGGAGAGAAGTCATACACAAGCTCAGCATAGGCTTACTCTGGCCAGTATGCCATGTGCAGATAAGTACTACGTGGCCACAACAACCAATCGAGAAAATGAACACGGGATTTCTAACTGGTTCAACAATGGCACATCAATTCTTATTTCTCAATCCGAAAACACGGGATAGACTCACGCTCGGGTTCTCGGGAACGCGTGACAAACAATCCATGCAGGGTCAACACAGGTTCTAATTGTTCATACAGGAGTTGTACCAGGGTATTTTAGAAGTCCACACAGGATTTTCCACTTTCAGGGATGAACTAGGGTATTCTTGCAGAGGTCATACCGGTTCCACGCTCAGAGGTTCGGGTCCGAATGGAGAAAGATACCCTCATGCGGTTCATCTCGACGATTATATTTTCATGCACCAGGGTTGACACTTGTCACCCTGGGAACTGCATGCGTTCCCACAGCGTGCATCCCCTTTGCACGTCCCCCCCCCTTGCCAGGAACTTAGGATAAAATAATATGCACATGGCTCTTTTTGGAAATAATATTAAAATATTATTCCAGGCCTAAGCCCCCT
>JZKD02S1615966.1:96909-108983 GCA_000966675.3 Picea glauca
ATGCGTAGAGGTTATAGTGGTGGTAACACTCACAATCAACTCGATGTTCATTAGGGTGTTTGTCACTTGTGGGACTAGCATGTGCCTGAGAAACAATGACCCGCGGGAATCCAAGTTGTCAAAATCACCCAGAGATCGCACCTGGCATGGGCCACACCAACCCTTTCTCTCAAACCTGGGTCACCATGGAAAATGAGGCTCATGGAAACTGATAGCTCTATCGAAATTTGAATCTACTCTTCATATATTAGTCTAAACCATAATTAAATATAGATTAACATACTCAAAATTGTTTTATTATTTAAAAATATATATTTCTTATGCTATATATATATATATATATATATGAAAGCCACTCTAAGAGAAAATGTTTTTCATCTTCAACCCTCTTACTGTCACAAAGATGACATATTCTTTCGCCCAACAATTTGTTGGGAATTGTCTAACACCTAGTCTCACTATGCAGCTCATGAGAGACACATCCTTGTTATTGAATTTTAATATTTAAACAATTAATTTGATTAGTGTTCTTTTTATTTTAACCATTAGAGAAATAATTACATATAAAGTATCATTGAAAGAATAACATCCACAACATACCTAAGATTTACCATGGGAATACCCTGTAGGGGAAAAAACCCAGCAAACTTCCTCAATTTAGATTCACCAACCAAGAAAATTGCCTCTCTCCAAGAAACTACTAACAAAGAAGAATATCCTCGTCTAACCCTTGACTAGGTAAGAGTAGTGCACCACATAACCAAGATATAAATGAGAAGTAGACCGAGAATCTCCACAATTTCACCTCCTAGCTACAATAGTCTCTCCTTCTAAGACTTTCACACCTCATCTTCTTAGTTGTAGAGATAGTGTGTGTGTGTTCAAATAAGGCGCTATCCTCCCTTATAAATAGTAGTTTGGCCTACCTAAATTAGGTTTTGGATGACCTCCCACTTTATCCTTTTAATTTACATTTTACTTGTCAAGGAACAATAGGGCCAAATTTTATAAAGGCACAATAGGGTCATCTTAACAAATATAATATAATAATATTCTTTAGGTTTTTGTCTTGGTCAAGTACAATAGGAATATATTTCAAAGCTACTCAAACTCCAACACTGCCTCTTAGCAAGGAAGGTATTCTTCTCATCATGATCATCATTATTGCTTCTGCACTTTTGCATACTTGGTCATTGTCTTGTTTTCAGTGGCAGATCTATACATCATAGAAAGTTCTATACTTTCACTGGAGTAGCATACCAACCTTCGTTGGAGTAGCATACCAACCCGTGTTGGAGTAATATACCATCCTGAGTTGGAGTAGCATACCAATCTGCATTGGGGTAGCATACCATCTTGTGTTGGAGTACCAACTTGCGTTGGGGTATCATACCAACCTACATTAGAGTTCTAACCTGTTTTGGTGTATCATACTAGCCTTCTTTGGAGTACCAACCTATTTTGGGATAGCATACCAGCCTGTGTTGGAGTAACAAATTGCATTGGGGTATCATACAAGCCTACGTTGGATTACCAACCTACGTTGGGGTAGCATACCAGCTTGCGTTGCAGTACCAACCTGCGTTGGGGTAGCATACCATCCTTCGTTGGAGTACCAACTTACATTGGGGTAGCATACCAACCTGCGTTGGGGTAGCTCCCACTACTAGGGATATCATTACTTCCCTCTGTTGGGGAACACATCACTTCCCACTTCTTTGGAACATATCACTTCCCGCTACTAGGGAACACATCACTCCCTCTCATGAGGGAAAATCCTTCTGGACCACACCAAGCTTGTCTCTGAAATATTTGAGCTTCACTCTCGAACGTGGATTAGTCAACATGTCTTCTACCTCCCCATCAGTAGGAACATACTAGAGATTTATGGATCCCTTTTGTATCATATCATATATATAATAGTACTTGATCTCGATATTCTTGGACCTATCATGAGACATTGGGTTCACTTAAAACTTTATGCAACTCTGGTTGTCATAAAAGATACATGTTTCCTCCAACTCGAGATCAAACAATTCTGTAATCAACTTTCGAATCCATACTGCTTCGCCACAAGGTGACCATGCTTCCACATACTCTACCTCTATGTTACTAAGTTCAATATAAGTCTCCTTCTCACTGAGCCATGATATCACAGTTGATCCCATAACAAAGCAACATCTGGATGTACTTTTTTGGTCTGTGAAACTGCTTTCCCAATCTAAATTTGTGTAGCCCTACAATCTTATCTCATGATCCGAGATATATCTGAGTCCATAATCAATTATACCCTTTAGGTACCTTATCACATGTTTTAATGCAATCAGTTTAACATGTATAGGATCAATGTGTTCACTGCAAAACATATATATGTCCTTGTGTTCATCAAATATATCAACGAATCAAATTTTCACATCAAATTGTATGAAACTGGTACACTTTCTCAGCGGCAACTCAGTTAACTCAATCATGTGCTGGCTCTATGTTCTTTTCGTAAAGAACTATTTTTCTCACTCTCTGAGAGTATGTCTTCTACTCTCTCTACAATCGTTCCTTCTGGAACTGGGACTCTGCACTTGTAGCTGCTTTTTCTGAAAATAATAATGATTTCTCCATTCTCACTATAGTTGATGAAATCTTAGAGTAGTTGTTCTATTCCATCACGATAACATATTCATTTTCTCCTTCTGAATCTCATACTACATCCTCCTCTCTCTTTTTAATGGATCATGGTTGTTCTATATATACTTCTTCTAATTACTGGAGCAAGTGTCTCCTCATAGTATTCTCCCTATTAATGACAAAATCCTCTGGAAACAAATCAGAATTTATACATCTCTATGAATGGTGCATGGGACGTTACTCCTTCTGGGATGGTAGTTGGTAGGGCTTCTTGCATCACTACTAGTGGAGCCATCTACTCCTCATGATATGTCTTGTCAATGCTATATGGATTTGCATTCTGCAAACTGTTACGAGACCATGTTGGTCTCTTCCTGGTTACTGCAATGATTCTAGGTACGACCTTTTGGCTCTATTAACTCTTCTTGATGATATGAAGAGTGATCAATTGCACCAGAGGGATTTGTTTGATCACCTTTGGAGCCTTCTACTCCTTACAATCAATCTCCATATGAGATACTTTGTATCTCACAAAAGTAGCCTTCTTCGTCTTCTTCTTCTTTGGTACATGGATGTATACGTTCATGTATACAACTTCTTATCTAGATAGTCTACTCCATGTCTCAAAATAGATATTATCTAATATGTTGTCTCATCCAACCGTCACTATAGCTTCCCTCGGGGTTAACATCTGTGACCTTCCTGTAACAAGAACAACAAGGGAGAAACAATATACAAGAATAATACTCTTTATAATAATAATAATAACAATAGCAAGAACAATTGTCACAATAGCTCCTTTAGAGATATCACTTGTGACCTTCCTCAAACAAGAGTCAAAAGTAAAAAATACAATAATAAGAAATGAGAGAAACATTGTTCTAGTGTTGTGATCAATCATTCCTCCATGGTAACCTGGAAACAAAAAAAAGAAGTTCCTCCTAGAAGAGATGTAAGTTATATCTAGTAAATAATTGCAATAAGCATTTATCTCAATAGTGATCACATGATACCAAGTTTTCAATAATAAAACTTTTCAAATATTGTTATCAAAACTATAGTGTTTACTTGTAATTTGGCAATTATCAAACTTGATATGTGCAAAGTTGAATCTTATCAATTTAATCAATCAAACCTAAAACTTGGAGTCTTGTCCTCAAGAATGACTGTGTTTTTTTTTTCCGAGTCTCCTTCACTCAAGATGAAAAGTATTATTTTCAACCTGTCCTCTATACTCAAATAATATGTTTTCTTGAAATAAATATAAGTTAGAGAATAAAATCTATATCTCAACCTTAATTAATCTAATACTTTGACTTTAATTTTGACCAATGGTTAGTATGATAGTCATAACTTCAATAGATCAAAATACAACCTAGATGTTCATAAGATCACAATAATTCCATAAAAAATAGAGGCATATCAAATGAATCAAACTTGGGGTTTATTTTTTGTCTGGATGTGTTGGATCTGAGATCCTTCTGGATCTATGATTTTTGTTTGGACAAAATATCTCTTTTCCTGCAAATACCCTTAAGATAATGATACAATTTAAATATATGTAAGTACATACCTCTTACAATATCGACAAGTAGTGGCACCATCCAACAACAATGAAAAGCGATAATGAACCTTTAAAACTTCAAAGGTGATCCAACTTGTAATCTAAAGGTAACTCGAGATTTGTTAGGGTAAAGCATACTAGGACAATAAAAAATCAGTCCCAACACTTCACAAAAAATTTCATTGCAATCGATACTGCAATTGGCACAACAATTGGCATGAAGGAACGAGCACAAAAGAACTGGCACTCTAACTACAACTGATACTGTAACTAGCAATTGCAACCAGTACCGCAGCTACAACTGGTACTGCAAGTGCAACTGCAAACCTAGTGTTTCATGAGGAAACCCTAATTTCTTAGACTTCAAATTTCATAATTTTGATCAAGGGACTAGATGTGTCCACCTAGGGAAATATTTTCTATGGTCTTATTTTTTCCAACGTCCTCCAGCAAGGTGGACGTCACCACCTTTTAGGGTTTATGCAAAAACCCTAGTATGTAGAAATCCTAGTTTCTAAAATTTGTCCAAAACTGAAAATTGTTCCAAGGAAAAGGTGTGTTAGGGTTATAAGAGTCTTCCTCTGCTCTTAGCTTCTTCAACAAGTTCTTTTTTGCTTTGAAAATGCATTGTTTCAGGCCCACTCTAATTCCAGGTTGAATTTGATTAGTGTTCTTTTTCTTAAGATATTAGTAATTGACTAATAATATTACATTAATAGGAATATAATTTGTTAGTAATTATATATATTTTTTTAAACAAAATTAATCCAGTAGAGTACAATTGTCATCATCCAACACTCTTAAAAGATGAATTTCAATATCTAAATAGGCCAGAAACACTCCAACTCAATATCCAGAAGCTACTCAAACTCCAACACTTGTAATATCTTAATTTTACATTAAATTTAGATGTAATATTATTTTTAATATTATCAATATTCGAGAGGCTCTTGTTGTAAATTTTATTTAGGAAATACCCACTTCTAAGGAGGACACGATACTGTGTATTTCCTTTAATTTTTAGATTATAAGTTATAAAATTCTTTTTTATTTACTCTATCTTTCTCTAAGATTCTCTAGAGACACTACATCCCCAAAGTTCATATCCATACAAGATAATAGGAGTGATGAGAGTCTCAAAGATGAGTTTTTGTTTATGCCATAGCTAAAGGTATGCTAATTTACAATTGTTTTCAAGCCCATAATAAGATCTTCACCCTCCATTTATGCTTTCTTCAATGTTATAGTTCCAATTGAGCTTGTGGTGAATATCGATTTCAAGATATTTTTATGAAGATACTTCATTAAAGCTAATGTTGTCATATACCAAAGTATCATAAGTGATCTTTTTGGATTTAATGATCATATAACCTTCATTTTTTTTCAGAGTTTAGAGTCATACCCATATTAGAGCATAATTTCTTGAGGATTCTTAATTGATTATCGAGGCCACATGAACTCATCACCATATTAGAGCATAAGTTGTTGAGGATCCCATATTAGAGCATAAATCCTTGAAGATTCTTAGTTAATTATCCATACCACATGAACTCATCACCATATTAGATCATAAGTTGTTGAGGATTATTAGTTGATTATCACTCATCACAGTAAGAACAATATCATAAATTTATATTATATAATTTTTTTTTATAAATAATATCTAGAAATATCTTAAGAGATTAGTAATTGACTAATAATTTTACATTAATATGAATATAATTTGTTAGTAATTATATATATATTTTTAAACAAAATTAATCCAATAGAGTACAATTGTCATCATCCAACACTCTTAAAAGATGAATTTCAATATCCAAATAGGCCAGAAACACTCCAACTCAATATCGAGAAGCTACTCAAACTCCAACACTTGTAATATCTTAATTTTACATTAAATTTAGATGTAATATTATTTTTAATATTATCAATATTCTATAGAATGCTTTCTTCATGTATTCCTCAATGATTTAGCCAAGACTCGGCATTTTTATGCATCTTGGTGGTTTTTCCTAGAGTTTGAAACAATTTTCGAGAGGCTCTTGTTGTAAATTTTATTTAGGAAATACCCACTTCTAAGGAGGACATGATACGGTGTATTTCCTTTAATTTTGAGATTATAAGTTATAAAATTCTTTTTTATTTACTCTATCTTTCTCTAAGATTCTCTAGAGACACTACATCCCCAAAATTCATATCCATACAAGATAGTAGGAGTGATGAGAGTCTCAAAGATGAGGTTTCACTTATCCCATAGATAAAGGTATGCTAATTTACAATTGTTTTCAAGCCCATAATAAGATTTTCACCCTCCATTTATGTTTTCTTCAATGTTATAGTTCCAATTGAGCTTGTGGTGAATATAAATTTCAAGATATTTGTATGAAGACACTTCCTTCAAGCTAATGTTGTCATATACCAAAGTATCATAAGTGATCTTTTTGGATTTAATGATCATATAACCTTCATTTTTTTAGAGTTGAGAGTCATACTCATATTAGAGAAAAATTTCTTGAGGATTCTTAGTTGATTATCCAAGCCAGATGAACTCATCACCATATTAGAGCATAAGTTGTTGAGGATTCCATATTAGAGCATAAATCCTTGAGGATTCTTAGTTGATTATCCAAGCCACAGGAACTCATCACCGTATTAGAACCGTATTAGAGCATAATTTGTTGAGCATTCTTAGTTGATTATCACTCATCACAGTAAAAACAATATCATAAATTTATATTATATAAAAAAAATATTTTATAAATAATATCTAATATTAGAAATTGACTAATAATATTACATTAATATGAATATAATTTGTTAGTAATTAATTAATTTATTTTTTTAAAAATAATCCAGTAGACTACAAGTAGAGTACAGTTCTCATCATCTAACAGTCTTAAAAGATGACTTTCAATATCCAAATAGGTCAGAAACAATGTTGCTTTTGCAATTTTCACCCTTGCTAAATGTTTGATGCGATTACGAAACTCACAGTTTTCTAACATCGAATTTCAATATGCAGGTATCGTGATTGAATGGATTATAGGGATTGGTCCATAACCTTGTTAAGCATGCTAGCTTCGTTGTCGTCCATCCACTCTATCCATTTTCGTCCTCGTTTTGAATTATCAGACAACCGATCCAGAAGTCCGATACACGTTAAAATCAACAGCATCCGGGTTACCTTGAAAGAAATTCCAGTGCCAGTGAAGCGGATAGTTGGTCAGGATTATTAGTGATTTCTTCCCAAGTAGAAGTTACAAAGTACAATAGAACGAATGTCATATCAATAAGTAATGCATCAAACATGCATTCAGAGCATTCTCGGTTTCCTGAAAGGCCTAACAAGGTCAATTCCTAAAACATATTAAGATGAAAGAGTGTGTCATCTTTGTGACACTAAGACATTAAAAAAGTTGAAGATGAAAAACACTTTCTCTTAGATTGTTCAGCCTATACCCAGATTAGATTTCATTTTCAAAATATTTTTCACACTACCAACCTTCCTAACCTCTTAACTCAACAAAACTATGGTGATTTTGGAAAGCTTATCTTAATGTTTTTCTAGCACATAAACAAAATTCTAAAGAATCTCAAGTAATTACTTACCCTCTTAAGGTCCCATAGACCAATTTAGTCTTAGTGGAGGTTAATCATCATCATCATGATCAAGATCATCAAGAATTTAAGTCAAACTTAATTATTAGATTTAATTATTATAATACTTTTGAACCGTAGTTCCACGGGAACGACTCTGGACATCTCTAAAACTAGTTCTCAAAGTTTCAAAAGTTACGGGAGCTTGGAAACTAGTTGGGAAGGTCCCCAATTGGTTGGAAACTCTTTTGGGAACGTGGAAGCTTTTTGAGAGCTTCAACATCAAAGAAATGGGAGCTTGGGAACCAGTTTCCTAAACAAAGAGCTTTAAATTAGAATTATATTAAATTAAAATGCAAATATATTTATTACATTATTACAAATATATAATTTCTTACAAATATTTTCATTATATTTATTCAAAATATCAATATAAAACTAAGACTAAASTACAAGTAAATATTATTTCAAAMATTAGTTAAGTAAAAMAAMTTAATAATACAAGYATTTGTTCCACTCTTAGATATCATTGATTTTTWTTGTATTTTCATATTAGAAGAGTAGCGATATTTGTTTTAATGTTTCAAATTTACAAAGATGTTTAAAGTTTATATATGTAAAGTTTAATTTTAAGAAGATGTTAAAATTGTATATATGTATTTTCAATTTTGTTTCTCATTTTCTAATGAAATATTTAACTATATTAAAGTACCGTGTTAAATATATTCATATAATTATTAGCACAAATTAAATTAGTAATATTAATATTGTAGTTGTTGCAATAGGAGAAAAATTGTCCTCTATTGGCCCTCAATTTGATTGAAATGAGATTGAAATGTATCAATATCTCTATATATTGTAATCTAAAGTATCAATGTAATTTAAAATATTTTTTTATATTTTTTTAATATATATTATTGACCCTCCCAAATTCAGGTTTCTGTATCCATGTTCCCAAGGTTCCTACTTTTCGGAAACTCCAGCAACATATTTTTGAACTTAACAGCTACAATCATAAACAAATAACTATTAAAATATTTCAATATCCACTTTATGCAAAATAATTTTATATAGAGTTTGAGTGGGCCTAATGGTTAACAACATGTGTTTTCTCATAAGAGGTTACAAGTTAAAAGATTATGTTGTCCAAAAGTGGTGACCCATAACAATGTAGAAAATTTGACTTATTTTGTTGATTTTCAATTTTTTTCCTAATATAATTTTAATTGTTTTTGTTAAATTTTTTTATAAAATTTACAAGTAACATTTAAAAATTATTTCAATGTAAACAATATGTGTCATAAATAATATAAATATAACAATTGAAAATAAAAAAATTATTATCATTAAAACATTTATATATATATATACACCTAATGTATAAGAAAAATGTCAAATCAAAATTTAAAGAAAAAATGTGGTGTGATAAAGAGTTAGAGGAAAAACAAAATTAAGGTATTATAAAGATGTAATCAACCCTAATCTAAAAGATCAAAATTATCTATCTGTTTTGTGAAGTGTAAAGAAAAAAATAAGCATTGCTAAGATAAGAACAAATTCTCACGAGCTCCATAGTGAAACCGGGTGTTGGTCAATTCCTAAAACGCCATGGGATGAAGATAAAAATCACTTTCTCTTAGATTGTCCAGCCTATACCCATATTAGATCTCATTTTCAATATATATATATATTTTAAATAAAAAGGCAGGTCCTATTATATTAATATTGCAAAATTACAGGGATCTGTTGAAGTGCTAGTTGTCCTGCCTGTTAAGGAAACCGAGACAACTGGCCATTCCATGATAGCTTCCAAAATCAAGGTGTTAGTCTGCCACCCTGCCCGTGGGAAACCAGGGAGCATGTCCAGCCTTAGTATTAGTCTGTCCATTACTATACTACCGCTACCATTGCTATAAGCTAGAAGAGTTGCAGCTCTGTTTTGCATCAAAAAGAAGAGATTTTCTAATAGTAAACAAACAGGAAAACCTCTTAGCCGATGTCCTTGTGGTCGTCCTTCTCCTTGCCGCATCTGACTGGGATGGTGTAGACTTGCGCACAGGTGGGGCATTGGCGCCTTGGGGTGGCGCTGGATTAGGCAACATACAACATATCCAGGCATTGATTGATGCAGATGACTCTAAAAATTTGGTCGTCCACCATGCTGCGCACATCAAAGATTAAATTCAGGTGCTCCGGGTGAAGAAGTGGTGGCTGGTCCTGCGAATTCTCCTGGTGCTCGACCTCCTTCTGGTGCTCTCGTTGCCCTCTTTGCTACCTCAATTCATCGGGAGGTTCGCAGGTGTTTTCTTCGATGCCTCTCTGTGTATCTTCCTCTATAAAGAAAGGTGTGAATTCCTCAGTTGGAGTGTCGGAGGGACAATGTTGAGCTCTTGGAACAGGGTTCATGGCGTCCTCTCCGAAACAAGTGAGGGGATCCCAGTTGTCCGGAACCATGAAAAGGAGGCTCTCTGAGTAATTCTGGACGGATTCCTCTGGAGGAATCTCCTTGATAATCGCCATGGGAGGCGTCCCTATTCCTCTGGACTTCCTAGGTTTCCTTCTCTTAGCTCGAGTCAGGGCTCTCTAAAAATTATTTTGCCTTTTCCTTCACGATTCGATCGCGTACCATCCTGCGCCTCTGCGAGGCCACCCCCTTGCTCGTGGCATGCTTAGAAATATAGCTATTGCCGGAGTGTCCACTGCAAGGTTGTCTCTGTTTGGCTCTGCAACCTTCCGAATCATCCCAAAGCCTCCGAGGTTGATGATAAGGGCGAAAATGATAGTTGTGGCCATTAAGGCTATGGTCTTAATGCTCTAGTCGATCGTTCTCCTCGCACAAGTGAGAGGCCTCATCGTATGGTGAAGGTCGCTTGGGTTTGTACCCATCATAAATGGCGAGGAGATGAGGGTGGGTGGCCACCATTAATGGCCCCTCCTGGCGCTGCTCCAAGTATCCTTCCTGCTCCGCGTGGCACCCCATCCGGGGGATCTCATTTTCAAAATATCGATCACACTATCAACCTTCCTAACCTCTTAAGGTCCGATAGACCAATTAGGTCTTAGTGGACATTAATCATCATCATCATCATCAACATCATATATATATATATAGGTTTAAAGGAATCAAAACCCTTAAGTTCATCCTTTTTAAAATGAAAAAATTAAAAAAAAATTGAACATCAAAAGATTATAATGAATTTACATTAATTAAATTTCAAATAAAAAATATTAAATTTAATTTTAATTTCAAAAAAATCTTTGAAAAAACTAAAAAATATTCATCCAATGAGAGATGATATTAATTATGATTTCTAAACACAACCCTCTTTGACCTAAAAAATACTATTTTAATTTAAATTAAAAAAAAGCTTTGAAAATCTAAAGAATCCTCATCCAATCACTTGGTGATATGGAAATAGTCAAATCCCCACAATATTAGTAGAATCAATCCCTTAGAAATAATAATCACAATATTAAAGAAATGTATCATAATTTTTTCTTTGATCTTTTAAAATTGGCATAAGCATTTTTTTTTAATGATTATTAAAAAAATGTGAATTATATGAAACTGTCATAAATATTTTTTAATGAGTTTTAAAATAATAATAATAATAACAACAATAACAACAACAATAATAATAGGGTAAGTAATTATTTGTGATTCTTTAAAATTTTATTTATGTGCTCTAAATTTTATTGAGTTAAGAGGTTAGGAAGGTTGATAGTGTGACAAATATTTTGAAAATGAGATCTCATATGAGTATAGGCCTAACAATCTAAGAGAAAGTGTTTTTCATCTTCAACCTTAGTAGTGTCACAAAGCTAACACACAGGCCACTTTCACTATGGAACTCATGATAATTTATTCTTATCTGAACAATGATTATTTTTTTCTTTACACTTGACAGCATAAATATTAAAAGTAATGAAATATATTATAATTTTTATTTTCAACTTTTCAAACTTGCATTAAAAAAAATAATTAATCTTAAAAAATAAATTATATAATAATTTTAAGATTGATAGAAAAAAAATCCTTAAATCCTCTTTAAATAAATAACTATAAAATTACTTAAAAACAATATTAATATGTACAATTTAAATAATAAACAACAAAATTACTTTTAAAAAATCAATATTCATTTGTAAATTAAAATAAAGAAAAACATCAAAACTTAAATCTTTTAAAATTTCAATTAAAAAATCAATATGAATATATAAATTAAAATAAAAAAAAATATGTAAATTTTGATTAGTTTAATTTATTAAAATATGGGTTTTGTTTACTAAA
>JZKD02S1615966.1:110732-121066 GCA_000966675.3 Picea glauca
AATCAAAATAAAATTTATAATGTAATAGGAAACATGTAACAGATTACATATCATTTTATTATTTAAAAAAAATAAATTATTATTAATTATTATTTATTTTTAATCAAAATAAAATTTATAAATTAATTATTATTTATTTTTAATCAAAATAAAATTTATATTAAGTAATAGGAAACATGTAACAGATTAAATATAGGGAAATTTCATTATTTTTTTAAAATGAGAGTTATAAAAACCTTCAAGCTAATTAGAAAATACAGGTTCCAAGTGGGCTTGCAATTCAAAAAAAAAAATGAAAATACATTCAATGTCCACCTTTGGAGCCTCTTCCAACTTATCTTGATCGTGAGGTGAGCTTAGGTAATAGTGTTCTTCATTATTCTTTAAATACTGCCTGAGAAGATTCATATGATGCTTAAATGTGGAATCACAGTCTCTTGCAGTCCAATTCCACTGCATCTATCCAATGCTTCTAAGTTTCCTGGTTCAAATCTTCATGACATCACATTACCTTGTAAGTTCAATTCCACTGCATCTATCCAATGCTTTTAAGTTTCCTGGTTCAAATATTCATGACATCACATTACCTTGTTAAGCTTTTGACTATCTACTTAACCCATATTTAGGATTTCTATATTATATTTCCAAGGATCCCAATTGCTTGATTCAGCAGGTAATTTATCTAAGAGTGTTATATGTCTTATAAAAACTACTTGAAATTCTTTGGTGTGACTTTTAGTTTCCTGAAGATGTATCCTAAAGACCCAATTGATGTAAACCCAAATTCTGTCACCCTTAACAAGTGAATTGAATGCTGCATAGGAAATATTTTTACACCCATGTATTATTTCAAATAGGCCGGGCGGAAAACTTGCTAGTTCACAGGAAATATTTATTAGTTCAAAGACAACAAACTCCTTAAATCCACTATCTCCGTAATTTCTACAAGTTCCTTCAAATTTGTAAAAAAATTATCATTCCAAGGATTGATAACGAGATTACAAACACAAATTATCATTCGAAGGACTGACAAGGAGATTACAGACACAAATTTTGGGGCAAAGAGAAACACTTTAAACCTTATTTAATTTGAAAACAATGTTGAGATAGTTCTCCATAAGGAAAAACAGAGTATAACTCTTCCAAAGAACTAATATAAGGGACAGGGCTTAAGGTGCTTATGAGTAGATATTTCTAGTAAACCCCATGAAACCGGTAATTCCAAGGTCACCACAGGCTTATTCAGATATTGGAAGCAGGAAATAACCATTCCAATACTGTATAGGTAGACGTAGATACCACAATTTATTAGACAGTATGGTTCAATTTTTAAATTTCCTAGATTGAATTCAAACCAACTTCCGGATTTTTCTTTCTTCAAACCATTAAAACCAAAGAAATATGGTTTGAAAAACAAAGAAATTGGAGGAATCCTAAAAGAGAGTATGACCAATAAAAAAAAAGGGAGAAGAGGGTGCAAACCCATAATTCTTTTAAATAGAGAGGACAGAGGACTGTATTGTAGCTTGTAAACTAGGTATCACAACAAGCATCTTCCCTGAGGAAAAAGGGAACAAATACATACCTTTCCACTAATAATTAATGCATACACCTCAGATCGATCAAATTGCTTCACACCACAGAGTGCTGAAAGATATTTTTGTTATGACAGATATTGAATACATTAGAAACAAGGGGAGGGAGTTGTTGAGCAAAAAAGTCCCTGCCAAAAAGACAAAAAAACATGTGCTTCTATGTTGTTTCAAGATAAAAGCATTATATTTAGACATAACTAGTTTTTTTTTTTTTTTTAATAAGTAGCGTTGCCAAGGTTTGGTTTTTCTACCAAGGTTTTCTTTGTGCTAATATTGTAGAACTGTTAATATTATAGAAATCTTCCCTTCACCAGTCTCCAAAATATGATGTTGGCAAATCTGGATAATGTCTCCTTCAAAAAGACAAGACAATGAAGAGAGAGAAAATAACCCTGACATTTATATTTAACGAATAAAGAACGTGTAAAGCTCATTCTGGAAAGAGGACTATGACAAAGCTGAAAATACTGACTGGGCCATGTAAATTGAATGAAGAAAAATTGCAGAGTCGAAAACACAACAGGAGGGACCTGCAATTTTATGGTTTTACTTACATGTAATATCCAATGATACTCTGAAAATATGCATTGTCCCTTTGAAACACACCATAAAAAGCATATAAAGGAGGAAACAAAGAAGCAAAGCAATTATTTATATTTAAAATAAACTTATGATGATTGAAAAGATGCAGTGTCCCTCTGAAACACATCATAAAAAGCATATAAAGGAGAAAACAAAGAAGCAAAGGAATTATTTATATTTAAAATAAACTTTTGATGAATTATTATTTTGGATAAAGAGGGAATGCCTCATCAAAAAGGAATATTTTAAAATGAAGATAAGCATCGCTAAATTTGTATTTAAAATGAAGATAAGCATGGTTAGATCTGTATTTGAGTGGGAGATTCATCATTGAAGGAAAAAAAAATAAAATCTTATTTAAAAAGACTATGGATGATGAGAATGAGAATGGCCATATTAAAGTTGCATAGAAAACACAGATTTATCTGATCTCATTATTCAATATACCAAATCTAAACTAATAACTAATATGGATCTCATAATTCAATATACAAATCTAAATTAATAACTAATACGGAGAATACTTCAAGAAGAGTGATTCAGTTGAATTTTTAAAAGAATGATAACAACAAATAAAGTCATATAATTATATGATAATAGATATACGTAATAGTTATTAGAGGCTAAAAAATTACTCTAAATTAATATTAAAAATAAGAAAAAAAATACGAGTATTTTATGTTTAACAGGTTGAGCACTGTCTGCAAAAAAACAAATAAGTTTCCAAATATTACAGATTTCAGAAAACCTTAATTTACATAAAATGCCGAATTTTTTCATATCGTGCTTCAAGTTCCAATCGGCTACTAATTTATATATAAATACTAATAAAAAATTAATAATTTGTATATAAATATTAATAAAAAATTAATATATAGGCTCCACAACTATTGTGATCATTCCTTGTTTATTTAATGAAAATGTACATTATGAATTAGAACATATTAAACCAAAAAAAATATAATAAAAGAGTATGTATAACAATTTCTTAAAATATTAAACTTAAAATTAAATTAATAACCAAATTATGGTTTATTAAAAACTCAAAATCAAATTAATAACATATTGAAAAATGAATTTTAAATCACAATCATTGCTCATAAATTTACATTATAATTTAATATTATATAATAAATATAATTCAACACAATAAATTTAAAATAAATATATAAATACTAAGCAAAAATATAACGAGATACAGAAAAACACAAGCACAAATACATACAAATACAATTAAAATACATAAACAAGCCGAAAAACAAATAAAACAGAAGGATAAATGCATACAAATACAAACACTAAGGCACATAAAAAGAACTTTAAATATGTCAAATTAGAAGTTATTTAGCATACCACCAGAGAATTTAAGCATCTAATGAATTCTTGACTTATATCAGGTCTTTCTTTTATATTTTTAGAACGATAATAGTTAACTGTTAATGATAGATATCATTGTAATTTAAGCATTGAATGAACTCTTTTATATTTTTAGAACCATAATAGTTAACTGTTAATGATAGATATCTGTATTGGAAAGACAGTTGTGGAATTTTTTCCGAGCCAATATTTTTCCAGCCTTGCACAAACATAAACATAACCTGTGAGATTCATATTATTTTGAAATCGATAAAGTCATATAAAATTAAAGCCTTGCACAAACATCAGCATAAATATAACCTGTGAGATTCATGTTGTTTTGAAATCGATAAAGTCATATAAAATTAGTATCTTGTATCAAAAACGTGTCTTCCATTTAGAGAGAGTGTCTTTCCAGATCATTAAAAATATATTTTGACAGTGGTTGTTATGCATGGTTGTGGTTTTCCACAAGCTACAAGCGTTAGCAGCATCCCCATTAATTGTTTAATGCAATACACCTGGGCCTGAACACACTTTTTAATGCTTCGGGTTTTTTGATAACATGACACCTTCACACTTGGTGACAAACAAAATATTTTTTTAATCTTGGAAGCTCCCCAGCACTTCCTGGTTAGCCGTCAGATCGACCCTGCTCCCCCTTGCACTATTAGTCTTCTTTTCCAACAATCACTAATACAATTTTTCTTTATGGAGAAGATATAGAGTTTCATGGGCTGTGTGAAATGACCCATTACTTATAATTAGCATTACTTATAATTAGCATAGCCATACATTTGTGGTTGGTAAACACTGAAAGGATGGCTTGCAAAACTTGAACTGTTGGGAAAGAGAAACGGTTCAGAGATGAACGGAAGGAGTTGGCTGGAAGGAGGCAATGTCTCCAGAGATGAATGGAAGGAGTTGGCTGGAAGGAGGCAATGTCTCCAGAGTTGGTTGGAAGGAGGCAATGTCTCCATAACGTGGTTGGTGAAAGCCAAAGGTTTAAATTGACCTAGAAAATGAAACTCTAATCACTAAAAATCTATTAAATGTGCCCATGATCAATAGGTGTAGACCGTAATAACACATAAAACTGCTAAAGCAAGCAATTACTAGTTTTGCAGAAAATTGAGCATCTTTAGCTAGGCGGCTAGAGACACCCTTTGCTACTGAATTGTTGAAGGGTCGACTGATAGTGCTACTGGGCTGACACCCTTTGCTATTGAATTGTTGATGGGTCGACTGATAGTGTTACTGACTGGGCTGGGTAACCTGATCTGTCTCAGATGGTGCCGGGAAATACTTATAATGAATCTAAATATGAAAGAAATGGTGGACAGGGTTCTCCTGGCACGCGATCAACCAGATCTGGAACTGAGGAAGAGACTGATAAGGTTAGTTTGGATTGGGTCTTAACACAACTATGGAATGAAACCTATTAGCCAGAAGATCTGCTCATTTATAGTAACAGTTCATGCACCTAACCAACTACTACTGACAAATCTAGGAAGTGTTATTCCCCTGCACAAAGCGTATTCCCCCAAACCTTAGAACTGTACTTGTAGTACGGGGTAAAGGGATTGATTTCTATTCAGGTAAACGTTCTCATTCTTCTTGCCACATAGATGTAAGGGTTTGATGTCTGACCCATCAGTTCAGTGAAGAAGAAGTTCGTCTACTGTAGTGCACAATGGAACGCAATCTTCCCTAACTATCAACATTGGACGTCAAAGGATTCACAAGCCGGGTTGGTCAGTGACCCACTAATCTTTCTTCCATAGGATTAATCGAGAGGGTTAGAGCACACTCAACAGCCTCAATTATAGTAATCGCCATCCCTGGACCCGACAAAGCGATTCACGATGACCATGATTTTGCTTATTGGTGATTTTGTTCATTTTACAGCTCAAAAGGTACGTTTCTGCACCGAAAATCCTAAGTTTATTGAAGTGTGTAAAGCAGTATTTTCATTCACCCGAATGTAGAAAATGAAGACCACTGATGGAGAACATCATCATCAGTAATCTATAGTTGGTAGAGGATCGGAACAATAGAAGAGGTACGTTTCTGCACCGAAAATTCTTCCATTAACTATTTTCCAAAACAACAATTTATTCAAGCTTATTGAAGAGTGTAAAAAAAACCTAGAGCAGTGTTTTTTCGTTCACATGCAGTAGCAAATGGAGACGAATTATAGAGAGAACTTGGATATAATGGAAAAATCCCAGTTGTAAGCGTCAGTTGTAAGCACCAGTTATAAGTTTTAGTTGTGAGAGTCAGTTGTAGGCGTGTTAAGAGACAGTTCTTAGTTAAGAGTTTAGTTGTCTTTAGTTTGCATGTAACCAACTCAGTAGAGTCTTTTCCTATATAAAAATGTAATATGTCTTCATTGAATAATACAGAAGTGAGCATAGCCTCACCATGTGTTTGTTTCACAAATTTTATCTTGGTGTGAAGTGCGAAAATTCTAAAGGTTCGCAGGTCCCTCCTCTGATAAGGTGCGACGGCATATTACTCGCATCATTTAGGTGCAAACTTCCTTCACGATTCCCGCAGCCAAAGTACTCGAGGGGTGCGGACATCCCGTAGTCGGAATACACGTGAGATGCGGAAACACATGAGATTTCCGCAAGCTAAGACTTGATTGCCCATTGATCTGATCGTCGAGCGTGAGAGGCGCGTGGACTGCCCTTTACCTGGAGTGAACCCGACGTGGATCAAACATGCGTGAGCAAATCCATCTGGTTGAAATCGTGGAGGTGAAAAATCGTGCATGCATGAGTGAGTTTTTTTCAGATCGGGTGCACAAGTGGAGTTTGATTGCATGTGTGGTATTTCGTGGTGAGCTTGGATCCCCATTGTATCATGAATGCAAAATTCGCTTGAATCATGAATGCAAAATTTGCTTGAGCTTTGCATGCTTGGAGTTGAACTAAGTTTTTTAAGAAATTTAATAATTATAAGGTGGATATTTACAAGTGGATATTTTTAAGTTATAATTTTTTTTTGGAGTTTTGCATGATTATAGTTTGAGTTTCTTATTAAAAATAAAAGGGGTGGATATTTTTTTTTGAAGCGTGAAGTGAAGTGAAGAGTGTGTTATTCACTTTTTTATTAAAGTGAAGTGAATGCATGTGGAGTTTAAACTTTATCTGGAATATATAGTTTATTAAAGTGGGTTTTATTTTGAAGTTTATTAACAGTGGATAATTTTGAAGTATAAACATTAAAAGTGGATATTAAAGTTTATTCAAGTGAATATTATTTGTGAGATTTAATGTGTGAAAGCCAAGATTGAGATGGATCGGTAGTATTCAAAGGCGAAGTGACATAAAGTTACATATCCTTGTTGATTCACTTACAGAGACTAGATTGCAGCGATGGAAAATCCGCTTGCAGAGACCTACCTCAATGAAGCCAACAAGTTAGATGGCTCGAACTTCATTAACTGGAAATTCAAGATGCAGACGCTCATGGAGGGCTAAGGTGTATGGAACATTACAAAGGGAATTGAACTGAAACCTGATGCGGTTGCAGGTGCAACAACAACACAGATCCAAGACTGGAAGAAGCATGAAAACAAGGCAAAGGTATTGTTGCGCATGGCACTACAACTTCTGTTGCAACATGGACAGCTCTTAAAGCATTGTATGAAACTAGCAACACAAATCACATTTTGTTCCTGAAAATTAAATTGCTAGGCATTAAAATGGATGGAAATGAATCTGTTAGTTCATTTTTGGGTCGCATTAAAGAGGTGAAAGACAAGCTAGTAAATATAGGGGAAATTGTTTCCAATACTGATCTAGTGACTATTACCTTAAATGGTATACTAGAAGATTATCATATGTTCATAACGGGTCTTGCAGCAAGGGAGAAACCTCCTATGTTTGAAGAAATGATAGGTATTTTGCTGCAGGAGGAAGAGAGGCGCGGGAATATGAAGCCTCTGAGTAAAGATTTGGCACTGTGGTCAAATAATAAATCTGTGAGAGGGAGATCAGGAGTAAGAGGCAGAGGAGGCAGTTCATGGTAGAGAGGTGGTTTATTGTAGAGAAGAAGTTCATCACAGAGAAGACGATCTCCAAATCAAGGTATGCAATCTGATAGGAATGAGTCAAAGAGTTGTTTTTATTGTGGTCGACCTAGACATAAGGTTAAAGACTGTCATAAGAAGAAAAGTGATGAGCCTAGGAATAAACCTACAACACATTCAGGTCATTATGCAGAAAAATCTTCAAATCAAGATCACAGATTATTTATTGCTAGTGATGATATTGATGAACCCCCGAATTTTGATTCGCGGGATCTTAGGTTGTTTGTGTCTAACGTTGCTTTATCTACTGAAACAGATTATTATGATGCATGGTTTGTGGATTCTGGAGCATCAATACATATGACTTGTAATAAAAATTGGTATGTTAATTTTAAAGAAACACAGAATGGTGCTAGCATATATCTTGGAGATGGTCATGCTCATCAGATTAAGGGATATTGAGACATTCCTGTGACATTGCCGAATGGTACTGTCTGTCACATTTGCAATGTCGTGTATGTGCCAGGAATAAAGAAATTTTTTATCTCTGTGTCCACCATTAGAGATCAAAAATTGAAGGTTGAATTCTTCAAGAATTATTGCATAGTGAAGGATCTGCTAGGCCACTTCTAAACTGTTGCAACGAGAGTCAGAGAAGGAGGTCTATATAAACTTGATGTTACCATCAAAGCACTTCATGCACTGACTTCTGTAGCTATGCCAACAGAGTTTCTTTGGCATCAAAGGTATGGACACATCAATCATCCTGATTTATTGTTATTACAGAAAAAGAATATGGTTGAAGGTCTTCCTATGTTAAATGATGAGAAGGTTGCTTGTGATGGATGTGCATTAGGAAAGATGCATAGGGATGAATTCCCCTCTAATCCTGATAAGAAAAAGAGAGATGTGTTAGATCTTGTGCATATTGATGTTTGCAGGCCTATGCAAACTAGGTCGTTAGGAGGTGCATTTTACTTTTTGTTATTTATTGATGATTGCATGAGATACACATGGGTTTACTTCCTTAGACGAAAAAATGATGTTTTCGAGTACTTTAAGGAATTCAGAACCATGGTGGAAAATAAGACAGGAAAATCCATCAAAATACTCTGTTTAGATCAAGGGGGAGAGTATAAATTAGGGGACTTCAACAAATATTGCAAAGATAATGGAATAGTATAGCAGTTTACAGTACCTCACACTCCATAGCAAAACATAGTCATTGAAAGGAAAAACATAACTCTCGTAGAGTGTGCATGCAGTATGTTGAAAAGTAAGAATATCTCAAATGCATTATGGGCTGAAGCCATAAATACTGCAGTTTATTTAAAGAATAGAAGTCCAACAAGGTGTCTTGATAATGTTACTCCTTTCGAGGCCTTGTATGGTTCCAAACCCGCAGTTCATAATTTGAAAGTATTTGGGTGTAAGGCTCTTGCACATATTCCAAAGGATATTAGGAGGAAATTGGATGCTAAAGCCATTAAATGTATTTTCATTGGGTACTATTGTGAATTTAAAGCATACAAACTGATTGATCCTGCTACTCACAAAGTATTTGCAAGTAGAGATGTACTTTTCCATGAGTAGGAAGCAGGAAATCATGACGACAACAGTCATGAGGAATGACAGAGACTTCTTGATGAAGGAGTTAAAGAAGAGCAACAACAACATCAACAACAGCTCACACAACAATAGCCATCCCCGCAACGACAACAGTACCAACAAAAAGAAGGACTCAGTGATATGGAGAATTCAAGCAGTCACAGTTCACCTAGAGGTGAAGACAGATCTTCACAAAGTGGGGAGGAAGATAATCAGTTGAGAAGATCTTCAAGACATATTCGGCTTCCTGAGAGGTATAAAGACTATGCCCTAGTGATTAGCATTTCAAATGTCATAGAACCCATGAGTTTTGATGAAGCTAATGAACATGATGAATGGAGAAATGAAATGGAGGAAGAATATGAATATATAATGAAAAACAATACTTGGGAATTGACTGAATTTCCTAAACATAAGAAGCCCATTGAATGCAAATGAATATACAAACCCAAGTTTAAATCAGATGGTAGTATAGATAAGTATAAGGCTAAACTGGTGGAAAAGGGGTATTCACAAACATAAGGTATTGATTATGTTGAAACATTTGCACCAGTAGCTAAATTGAATACTATTAGAGTGTTAATTTCTTTAGCTACAAAGTACCATTGGAAGATGCATGAGTTAGATGTTAAATCTGCATTTTTGAATGGTGAGTTAAAGGAAGAGGTTTACCTTACTCAACCTGAAGGGTTTGTTGAAAAGGGGCAAGAGCACTTAGTGTGTAAGTTAAAGAAAGCTTTGTATGGACTAAAATAGGCACCTAGGTCATGGTATGAGAAGATAGACTCTTTCCTTCTTCAACAGGGTTTTATGAGGAGCAAAAGTGATCCAAATCTGTATACCAAATTTTATGAACAGGGGTATATAGTATTGATTTCATTATATGTTGATGATTTAATAATTACAGGAAATGCAGAGAAGTTAATTGATGAAATCAAGGAGCAGTTATCAAAAGTATTTGAAATGAAAGATCTTGGTGTATTACATTACTGCCTAGGTCTTGAAGTTTGGAGAAATGTAGGCCAAACTTTTGTTTGTAAGAGTAAGTATATCAGAGAAATACTTAAGAGATTTAAAATGGATCAGTGTAAGTCTTCTACTATTCCCATGCAACATAATGTGAAACTTTCTTGTGATGATGGTTCGAAGGAGGT
>JZKD02S1615966.1:132723-149121 GCA_000966675.3 Picea glauca
CCAGGATAAATGTTGTGTCTATTGTGGATGTGTATTTCTCAGTGATCTTGTGCTTATTATGCTCTTATCTTTATGAAATGCAAAGAACTATAATATCAACATAAAACATTAACACATTCTGCTTTCTCCCCTTCGAATGCTGACAAATTCGACACCTGTCAATGAACTTCTTGACATCTTTTCGCATACCTGGCCAAAAATATGATTCGCTCAGCTTGGCGAATGTTTTGTCATGGCCAAAATGACCTGCCAATCCTCCACTGTGCTTTTCTTTTAGCAGATTCTCCCTCATGGAGCAATTCAGAATGCATAATTGATTTCCTCTGAACAACAATCCCTCTTGGATCATATAATCTATCCATGGGCTTCTATCGCTGAGAACTGGGTTCTCCGCTGCCTCATATGCCTCTGCAAAATCCGCATCACTTGCATACATGTCTTTAAGATTTTCAAAACCCAAGGTTTTGACTCGGAACTCCTGCAACAACAAACACTTCATGCTCAAAGCATCAACCACTTTGTTAGTAGTCCCTGAAATGTGTTTAATTACAAATGTAAAATTCTGCATATACTCTACCCATTTTGCATGTTTCTGATTCATCTTATCCTGCTGAGTCACAAACTATAATGCATGATTATCACTATACAGAACAAATTCTTTTGGGATCAAGTAATGCCTCCACTTCTTCAGCGCTTGTATAATAGCATAAAATTCCTTATCATATGTGGAGTACTTCACCTTTGCTTCATCCAAATTCTCGCTGTAATATGCAATTGGTCTGTCCTCCTGGCTTAAGACCGCCCATATGGCAAAGCCACTTGCATCACAGTTCACCTAAAATGTCTTATGAAAATCTGGCAACACCAACACTGGTTTCTCTGTGATCTTCCGCTTCAACAGATTGAAGATTTTTTCAGCCTCTGTTGTCCAGTGAAAATTCTTATGTCGCTTCTTCACTGTGTCCATCATCGCTACTCTAATTCCACTGAAATTCCTAATGAAATTTCGGTAGAAACTAGCCAAACCATGGAAACTCCTCACCTCAAAACCATTTCTGGGTGATGGCCAATTTTTAATAACTTCCACCTTACTTGGATCCATTTTCAATTCATCCGCCGAAATGACGAACCCCAAGTAAATGAGATCTGTCTTCATGAATGAAGATTTCCTCACATTGATCAACAACTTCTCCTGTTGTAGCTTTCTCATCACAATGGCCAAATGTTTCAAATGTTCAGCCTTTGTTTTACTAAAGACCAGTATATCATCTAGATATACGACAACAAATTTCCCGATGAACTCCTTCAGGAATTCATTCATCAATCTCATGAATGTGCTAGGTGCATTTTTCAAACCAAACGGCATGACCAACCATTCGTACAAACCTTCATTTGTCTTGAATTTCGTCTTCCATTCATCACCTTGCCTCATGCGAATCTGATGATATCCTCTCTTGAGATCAATCTTCGAAAAATAATTTGCCCCACTCAGGCAATCCATCAGATCATCCATTCTCGGCAGTGGAAACCTATACCTGACGGTAATTTTGTTGATCTCTCTTGAGTCGGTGCACATTCTCCAGCCTCCATCTTTCTTTGGACTAAGCACGATAGGAACAACGCATAGAGTCAGACTTTCGCTGACCAATCCTTTGTCTAACAACTCATTGACCTGCTTCTTGACCTCCTCATTTTCTTGTGGCGTCAATCTGTACGTGGCTTTGTTCGGAAAACTAGATACTGGAATGAGGTCTATGTGATGGCTTATGCTCCTTATCGGCGGCAACGAATGAGGTAATCCATCCACCACTATATCAGCGAACTCTTCCAATAGTTCCTGAATTTCCTTCGACAGATCATCCACTCTTGTGTTGGTCAAAACAATCCTCGTCTTTCTGACAACAAAGAATTGTGGATCTTCCTTCTTCTCCATCTCTGTAAGAAGCTCCTTCCCACTCATGAGAAGTATTGGGCTGCTTACTTTCGGCTTTACCTCCTTACCCTTTATCGAAAGCAACATATGGGTTCTCCCATTTTTTTTAGGGTATATGTGCTCATTCTCCCATCATGAACCACATTTCTATCATATTTCCATGGTCTACCCAATAACAAATCACATACATCCATGGGAATAACATCACATAGAATCTTATCATTATAACCCCCTATCTTGAATTTGACTAAACACTATTTAGTGACACTCACCTGATGTCCCTTCTGTAGCCACGAAACCTTGTATGGACTCGGGTGATCAGTTGTCTCCAGTGCTAGTTTCTCCACCATATCGGTTGAAACGATATTATCGATGCTTCCGTTGTCCACAATAACCTTGCATTTCCTGTCCTTGGTCTTGCACGTGGTCCTGAACAGTCTGCTTCTCTGAGCTATGTCCTCCACCTCCTTCTCGGGTGTTATGAGAACTTTTCGCATCATCAAAGACCTTCCATCTTCTGCGTCTTCTGCTTCAGCAGCTCACCTTTGTGCCTCGGCAATGTGAGCTTCTCCTTTATCTGTCTTCCTATCTGGACAATCAACTGCCTTATGTCCATTCTTCCCACATGTGTAACATGTGATGATTCCTCCTCTTCCTCTTCCTCTACCTCGGGTACAAGGAAAAGTATTAACATCAGTGTATCCTCCACTCTGTTCTGTCTGCTGCATTCGTTGCTCAGCGTGCTGGCCTTGCTGAGAACTTCCACCTCTTTCCATTTGGGTCTGAGGCTTCTTCCAGTGATCTTTGGATTTCTGAAACCTGTTTTGGACAACTCATTTTCGTCTTGGCTGACTCTTGCCTCGGCCTCACTGTGCCGGCTTACGACTTAGTTTCTCTTCTACCTTCAATGCCATCTGATACACATCCTCAACTGTTCTGACGGTTTTCATACTCATCTCATCTTGGATATCGTATCTTAAGCCATTCATATACCTCTCTACTTTTTCATCATCGCTCTCCCGATGACCTGCTCTGATATTGAGCTTGTAGAATTCTTCGGTGTATTCCTTCATCGTCATCAACTTCTGTCTCAGGTTTTGCATTCGCCTGAACAGTGTGATCTGATAATCCCTTGGGATGAATTTCTCCTTCATCTTCGCAATCATTCGATCCCAGCTTTTAATTTTCTGTTTGCCTTTGGAACATCTATCTTCCTGAAGCTCGTCCCACCATAATGCTGCATGTCCTTTCAATTTCGTAACAGCATGTCTTACCTTTTTATCCTCATAATCGAAATAGGTTTCAAGAGCTCGAATCCAATCCAGAAGCTCTTCTGCATCCAGACTTCTCTCATAGACTGGAATGTCCATTTTTATCTTTGAAATCATCCGAGCGATAGCCTTAATTAACCGCTCATTTGCTGCATCCTCGGCTGCAACTTCTCCTTGTTGTTCAGCTTCGTCTTCACCTTCAGAGTCGCTCATATCCCCAGCATTGGCTGTGCGTCTCTGCGCTGCTTCCATATCTTCTATTCTTGCTCGAAGATCTCTCATTTTCCTTTCTAGTTCCGGATTTCCTGTCGGCCTGCCTCTTCTTCTCACCTCCATGTCTTCTGGATCAGGTGATTGTCTCACCCTCCTGGGCGACATGGCAAATTTTTTTTCTTCCTCCCTGTTGCAGAAAACAAAGAGTAAATCCCTTGCTCTGATACCACTTGATGTAGATGTCCACTTGGCATGCCCACGATCACCAGGACCTTCTTATTCTCTGGCCCGAAGAGCTAAAATTGCTTCTTCCTGTCTCTTTCGGGACTGTGTCACCCACAGGATGCTCTTTGTAATCGAGAATTCGGGTTTCATGTTATCGCGAAACTCGTGGGCACGTTCCTTGTGCTATCCAAAATCCCAAAATCCGATGGGTCTCAATGCCGATGCTTCTTCGTTCCTGTCGGGGATTTCCCTATCGGGAAATCAGCATATGCAATGTCGCGTTTCACTGGCACCACAAATCTCCGAACTTCGATTTACGATGGCGCCTCTCTCTCTCTCCCAAGTTTCTTCAGGTTAGCCCTTCCGCATATGACCTGTCGTTCCACGAAATCACGACCTGCTCCCCATCGGAGGTTCAAACTTCGCGGTTTTGTTATGCGTAGAACCTATGCTCCCAGAAACTCCGAGATGTCGAACCCCGATACATGTGCGGTCTCTCTCCTCCACATCATTGCTCCTTTCTCCGCTTATCGGGGATCGCAAAATCGCGATTCCTATTTCAGCAATTCCTTTGTGAGCAAGAACCCTGAATTTTCGAACCCGACTCCTCGGGATCTCATGCCACGTGTCCTTGCTGCGATCAATGGTTCCGACCCTCTCAGGAAATCGTGGATCAAAATTTCAATGTGCTCGATCCTCTTGTCTACGGAAATCCCAATGACCTTGATGTTCCAATGAATCCTCGGGTTCTTCCTCTGATCTAGTGGAATTAACCCCTGCGCAACTTTCCATGGATCTGACGCCTGACAGGATTTCGCTGATTTCTTCTGCGAGCCCTGACTGTTGATTCTTCCCCTTTTAGGATTTCTTGAGAAACTGCAGGTTCTTTCTCAGAACTTGTTCTCCAACTCCTGTATTTTTACTTCCTTCTCAAACCTTCCTTGACCCAAATCCCTTGGACTCTCTTTCAACACTACCACGAAGGAACTATCCCTCTTGACCTTGCATGCCCTGCTTGCGCTCCGCCTTCAATGCTTTCCAAGTGTTTAAGATTTCAGACTCTACGCACTCTCTACAACAACAGTCTTCTAACTCCTTTGCTAAGGCTAATAGCTGAGACTTTCTCTTATCCAACCTGCATGCTCCTTGCAGGACTTCAATAACCCAAATCAACTCCTGGGAAAATAAGAACAAAATTTCAACTATCGAGCCCTCATTAACGCACTCCTTGCGGATGAATTCAACTGCACTCTATGCAGGAATATCCTGGCTCAGGTAGAGAAACAATTGAAACTTATTCTCTCTCAGACTTCATTTAAAACTTGAAATCATATGCACAGAATAAACAAAGAAATTGCACAACCAGAAAGCAAACATTCATGAGCACAATATCAACACAGAGAAAACAACACCGGCCATGAATTTGAATCAGAATTTCTTTATATTAATTCAAAAACATCTGTACATGGGCATTCTTCACAATTTATCTTCTTGCTCTTCTCTTCTGAATGCTTGATTCTGAAAAATAATGTTACAATGTACAAGTGAGGGTGTCTATATCCGTTTTCCCTCTCGAAAACTGAAACTATCTAATCTAGACTTAAACATCTATCTACCTGCATTAAATCTATTAAATGCCTCTTATCTAATTCAAACAAGAGCGTATGGCTCAAGGTCTAATACAACATACAAAAGGTTCTTTCATAAATGCATCATTCATACATTGGCGCATCCTCTTGAATGAAAATTCAAAAACTTTCTGCTGGCTTGTCCAGCTGTTCATTGCCTTCCACACTGGCTTGCTTGTCATGGAAATGCTCCTTGATGAGTTAGCGATGCTCCTGCATCACTTTATCTCTTCTCTTTTTTATTTCTGGGTGTATTAGTCAGTGAAGTGGTTATAAAGATAGGTTTCTCCTATGTTTCTTGCAATGTGTTCTCCAACCACTCTTTTTGGTTCATGTATCTTTCTACCTCTGGCCTCTGTGTGTGTACACTAGGATTTCTCTTTTGTTTGGTTCTAAGTTCATAAATGACACCAAATGGGTCATATTCCTAAGTGAAACTTAGAGGAAACCTCATTTGTTTGAAGATGATATTTTCTTCTTGTCTTGTTGATTTGATGTTGTATATGAAAGGTCCAACCTGGATTTTGATTCTGAGCTGGGATTTCTTCTTTATTGCAACAAAGTGAATATCATCTAAATTCAACATTTTGGGCAATCTGTGAGGCAGCTCAAACCCATATACCCTTATCTCTGTATGGTTTTGGTGTAAATACCAATCCCCTATCTTAGCTTGATCAAATAGGTGAAATACCTTATGAATTTATTCACTGACCTTTGGCTTTATGCTATTGTTCATCATACAAACAAAATGATGAATGAATTGATCTATGAAGTCCTTAAAGCCATACTCTGTTGAATTTTTCCTCATGGTCTATGATGTCACTAATTGTGGGGTTCTTTCCTGGTTTAACTTCTAAAGTGCATAGAAAAACCTATCTGATTGGTAAACTAAAAACATGTAGACCAAAATTGGAGAGTATATGAACATCCCTTCGATTGGAAACCTGAATAACTGATCATGAATATTATCAGCCATAAATTGACTAAAATTGAATTTAATGGAAACTCTTTCTTCTGTAGAAAATATGGATAGAAAACCTAAAATAGGATCATCTACCCATTCACTTGAGTAATAACCTAACATGTAGGAAAGCATGGATATGATTTGGTTGGCTTCAACAGTGAAAATGGAAGATGGGTAAGGTGGATTCTTCTTGGGAAATTGGGCATCTTCATGGAGGAAAATCTCAAAGATCTGGGCTCTTTGGGGGAATGTCAGTTTCTAGTTTAGGTCGTTTTGGGATTCAATAGAGAACGAGATGGCTGAGTCATTTCTAGGGATCTGCAACATCTGTTCAATGGCTTCGAAAGTAACTGTGAACAATGTTTCACCGGAGGAGTAGGTAATGGCTATTTGGGCAGGCAAGGAATTGGCTTGGCATCCAAGAGAAAATTCAGGGAAGTGGTGAGTTTGAGGAAACATATACAAAGGCAAATTCGACTCCTAGAGTCCAATTTCAGCCAGTAGTGCAATTGAAAGAAGTCGAATTCACACCTCGACTATCTGACTTTATAATCCTTATCTGCCAGAGGGATGTGGTACAGGTCAACGAGAGGGGGATGTGGTACAGTTTTATCCTTGGGTTCCATAACTAATAAAGTTTATAGTAAAAAAATGGTGAAACTGTATTACCGAGGGAAGATATTCACCTATTGATGGTGAGAGTTGGTGGTGGTTAATTTGACATCTTGGTTCGATGGGGTATCCATGGTGTATTTATCGAAAAATGATGTAACATGATGTGAAATGGGGTTTTAGGGAATACAACAGATATCCATTATGGCACAAGGTTGTTATGGGGTGGTTAATGGTCAGGGGGAACGTTTTAATTAGATAACAGGTATGTAGCGTAGGACAAATGGCATGTAGTGATAGGATTACAGTGGCGGGGTGAGGCAAGTGGTATCGGGTTTTGGTTTGGCACATCAAATTGTACCAAATTGGTACACTCTCTTAGCTGCAACTCAATTTGCTCAATCATGTGCTAGCCCTATGTGTTTTTTGCAAAGAACTATTTGTCTCACTGTCTAAGAGTATGGCTTCTACTCTCTCTACAATTGTTCCTTCTGCAACTGGGACTCTACACCTACACCTACTTTTTCTGAAAATGAGAATGATTGCTCCATTATCACTGCAGCTGATGAAATCTTAGAGTAGTTGTTCTACTCCATCATGATAACATATTCATTTGCTTCCTCTGAATATCATACTACATCGTCCTCTTTTTTTTAATGGACCATGGTTTTTCTATATATACTTCTTCTGATTATTGGAGCAAGTGTCTCCTCGTAGTCTTCTCCCTTTTGCTGGGAAAATCCTCTAGAAACAAATCATGATTTATACATCTCTATGAGTTTTGCATGGGAGGTTGCTCCTTCTGCGATGGTAGTTGGTGGGGCTTTCTGCCTCACTACTAGTGGATCCATCTTCTCCTCATGATATGGCTCATGAATGCTATATGGATTTGCATCCTGCAAATTGTCACGAGACCATCTTGGTCTCTTCCGGATTACTGCAATGATTCTAGGCACAACCTTCTCACTTTATTAAATCTTCCCGATGATCTGAAGAGTGATCAATTGGACCAGAGGGATTTGTTCGGTCATCTTTGGAGCCTTATTCTCCTTACAATCAATCTCCATATGAGATACTTTTTATCTCACAAAAGTACCCTTATTTGTCTTCTTCTTCTTTGGTACATGGATGTATATAGTCATGTATACAACTTCTTATATGGATAGTCTACTCCATGTCTCAAAATAGATATTATCCAATATGTTGTCTCATGCAACCGTAACTATAGATTCCCTTAGGGTTAACATCTGTGACCTTCTCGGAGCAAGAACAACAAGGGCGAAACAATAGACAAGAATAATACTCTTTATAATAATAATAATAACAATACCGAGAACAATTGTCACAGTAGATCCTTTAGAGCTATCACTTGTGACCTTCCTGAAACAAGAGTCAAAAGTAATAAATACAATAGTAATAAATGAGAGCAACTCTCTTATAGTGCTGTGATAAATCATTCCTCCATGGTAACCTGAAAACAAAACAAGAAGTTTCTCCTAGAGGAGATGTAAGTTATATCTAGTAAATAATTACAATAAGCATTTATCTCAATAGTGATCACATGCTACCAAGTATTAAATTGTAAAACTTTTAAGATATTGTTATCACAACTATAGTTTTTACTTGTAATGTGGTAGTTATCAAATTTGATATGTGCAAAGTTGAATCTTATCAATTTAATCAATCAATCCTGAAACTTGGAGTCTTGTCCTCAAGAATGAGTGTGTTTCTTTTCTTTCGAGTATCCTTCACTCAGGATGACAAGTATTCTTTTCAACCTGTACTATTTAATGAGATAATATGATTTCTTGAAAGAAATCTAAGTTAGAGAATAAACTCTATAATCTCAAACTTAATCAATCTAATACTTTGACTTTAATTTTGACCAATAATTAGTATGATAGTCATAACTTCAATAGATTAAAATACAGCCTAGATGTTCATAAGATCACAATAATTCCATAACAAATAGAGGCATATCAAAATAATCAAACTTGGGGTGCATTGTTTGTTTGAATGTGCTAGATCTAAGATCCTTTTGGATCTATGATTGTTGTTTGGACAAAAGATCCATTTTCCTGCAAATACCCTTAAGATAATGATACATTTTAAATATATGTAAGTACATACCTCTTATAGTATCGACAAGTAGTGGCGCCATCCGACGACAACCATCCGACGATAACGACAAGCAATAACGAACCTTTAAAGCTTCAAAGGTGCTCCAACTTGTAATCTAAAGGTAACTCGACATTTCCTAGGATAAAGCGTACTAGGACAATAAAAAATCGGTCCCAACACTTCACAAAAAAATTCACTGCAACCGGTACTGCAACTAGCAAAACAACTGGCATGAAGGAATAGGCACAAAGAAAATGACACTCCAACTGCAACTGATATTGCAACTAGTACTGCAACTGCTACTGCAAATGGTATTGCAACAACAACTGCAAATCTAGGATTTTATGAGGCAACCCTAATTTCTTAGACTTCAAATTTCAGAATTCTGATCTAGGGACTAGATGTGTCCTCCTAAGGAAATCTTTTATATGTTCTTACTTTTCCCAATGTCCTCCAACAAGGTGGATGCCGCCGCCTTTTAGGGTTTATGCAAAAACCCTAGTTTCTAAAATCCGTCCAAAACTGAAAATTGTTCCAAGGAAAAGATGTGCTAGGGTTAGAAGAGTATTCCTATGCTCTTATCGTCTGAAGCAATTTCTTGTATGTTGTAAAAATGCAATCTTTCATGCCCACTCTAATTCGAGGTTGAATTTTCATCTTTAAATAGTTGATTTGATTAGTGTTCTTTTTCTTTTAACCATTAGAACAATAAATGCATATAAAGGATCACTAAAAGAATCATATCCACAACATACACAAGATTTACCCTCGGAAAACCCTCTAGGGAAAAATCCAGCGAATTTCCTTAATATAGATTCAACAACCAAGAACAATCCCTCTCTCCAAGAGAGAACTAACAAAGCAGAAGATCCTCCTCTAAGCCTTGACGAGGGAAGAGTAGCACACCACATAACCAAGATATAACTAAGAAGTAGATCAAGAATCTCCACAACGTCTCCTCCTAGCTATAGTAGTCTCTCTCTCTAAGACTTGTGTACTTCCTCTTCTTAGTTGTAGAGCTAGTGTGTGTGTGTGTGTGTTCAAATGAGGCTCTAGCCTCCCTTATAAATAGTAGTTTGGCCTGCATAAAGTAGGTATAGTTTGACCTGTCAATTTATCTTTTTAATTTATATTTTACTTGTCAAGACACAATAGGGACGACTTTTACAAAGGAACAAGAAGGTCGTCTTAAAAAATATAATATAATAATATTCTTTAAGGTTTTTTCTTGGTCAAGTACAATAGGAATATATTTCCAAACTACTCAAACTCCAACACTTGTAATATCTTAATTTTATTTTATTCTCTAATTCTTTATTGCACCACATATTTTCTTTAAATTTAGATGTAATGTTATTTTTAATATTATCAATATTATATAGAATTATTTCTTCATGTATTCCTCAATGATTTAGAAAGACTTGACATCTTTATGCATCTTGGTGGTTTTTCGTATTTCCTTTAATTTTGAGATTATAAGTTATAAAATTCTTTTGTATTTACTCTTATCTTTCTCTAAGATTCTCTAGAGAAAGTGCATCCCCAAACTTCATGTCCATACAAGATAATAGGAGTGATGAGAGTTTCAAAGAGGAGTTTTTACTTATCCCATGGCTAAAGGTATGCTAATTTACAATTGTTTTCAAGCCCATAATAAGATTTTCACCCTCCATTTATGCTTTCTTCAATGTTATAGTTCCAATTGAGCTTGTGGTGAATATAGATTTCAAGATATTTCTATGAAGACACTTCCTTCACGCTAATGTTGTCATATATCAAAGTATCATAAGTGATCTCTTTGGATTTAATGATCATATAACCTTCATTTTTTCCGAGTTCAGAGTCATACCCATATTAGAGCAT
The DNA here is from genome assembly GCA_000966675.3 of Picea glauca. Lineage (NCBI taxonomy): Eukaryota > Viridiplantae > Streptophyta > Pinopsida > Pinales > Pinaceae > Picea > Picea glauca. The sequence goes on from JZKD02S1615966.1 coordinate 143,554, forward strand.
AAGTTCTTTCGGATTCTTAGTTGATTATCCAAACCACATGAACTCATCACCATATTAAAGCATAAGTTGTTTAGGATCCCATATTAGAGCATAAGTCCTTGAAGATTCTTAGTTGATTATCCAGGCCATATGAACTCATCACCATATTAGAGCCTAAATTGTTGAGGATTCTTAATTGATTATTGCTCATCAAACTAAAAACAATATCATAAATTTATATTATATAAAAAAATATTTTATAAAAAATATCTAGTATTAGTAATTGACTAATAATATTACATTAATATGAATATAATTTGTTGAGAATTCTTAGTTGATTATCCCTCATTACACTAAAAACAATATCATGAATTTATATTATATAATAAAATATTTTATAAATAATATCTAGTACTTAACTAATAATATTACATTAATATGAATATAATTTGCTACTAATTAATTTCTTTTTAAAAACAAAAAAACAAAATTATTCCAGTCGAGTACAACTAGCTCAGCCACTTAAGTTGTGGCAGATGAACGCCTATAGGCGATTAAACAATGCTAAAATCTTTAAACAATGTTAAAATATTCTCAGACATCCACATAATTCAAACTGTCAATGGAGCACTAGTTTTGCATGGAAGAGATAGGGTTTATGGACCATCTAATGCGAGGAAATGGCTTGGCATAAATCCTTAACACCGTAGAGTTCGGCTTATTCAATTCTCCCTTGAACAGTCGTGACTATACCATCCCTTGGCTGATATAATAAAAAATTCAAAAGGTTTTGCAAGCCGGAGTCTATCCTGTGTGGGAGATGTGTCAGCAGGTGCAGAAGGAGATCTGTGATATTCTTTTAATATATAATAAATCTTGAACCATGTGTCTTTTATCAAGAATCCATTTTATAATTGTGATTGTCAAGCGTTTATTAGCACAGATATTTTATTTACCAACCTTAATTAAAGTTTATGCTTAAGAAAATTCTAACAAAAACCCTAATTACAATTTCTAAATGAAAAGCGCTTATTAGAATTTCTAAAGCAGTGAAAAACCATATGCGCGAAGAAAACAGAGAGAAACCACCTGCGCGCATACATCGATGATACGATCCTCTCACCATGAAGCTGTCGATAATGGATTGAACATAAACTGCAGCCATCCGAATATTTAGCACAGAGCCAATAACCGATTATATAGAATAATGGGAATAGAATAATGGTGACATATGCGTGTGATCATGTTGTTGCCTCTAATCCCTTAGCTTCGCGAGCTCAAGATCGAAATGACTTGGATAGTATTTAGCAAATCGTAGCAGAAGCACTGCTTAAAAGATGAATGTTCAAAAACCCCGGCAGATGGCAATGAGGCATTAGAATATTACAGTGGTCGTACGCATGCGGCTCTTGACACAATTAAAAAGTAAAAAACGCTTAATATGCCATCTTTGCCAATGACGCGTGAATGTCCGCTGGTATTCTATGCCACCATTAAAAAACAAAATGTCTACCCAATCTGTCATCATTGCCAATGAGCTTGGATGTAGTGCCGAGTAATTATTTAACCGTTACAACCAATAGTTTTATACAGAAATTAAATAGCCGCTGGTTAAAAAGTTGAAAGGTTGATAGATGAAATTAATTTTTAAAAGAATATATTAAATTTTATTGTTAATTAATATTTTAAAAGGTTGTGCTTTATTTATCTGGTGTTAATATTTTAATTTCTGTTAATCACTTAAGTGGCAATCTCAAAGTAATTTTTAAATATGATTAGGTAAATGTAAAAAATAAACACATAAACTGATGTCTTTATAATAGCTAGGAAGTTAATGATTGAAATCACAGCCATTTATTTTGTGTGACTACTAAGAATATTCCAGCCATATTTAATCCTATCCATAAAAAACTTATTAAACACTAAACCCCTATTAAATCTGCCCATTGTCAATAGGTGTACACTTTTCGACGTAATTATCATCATCTAATACTCTTAACTGAATTTCAATATCCAAATAGTTCAGAAACAATGTTGCTTTTGAAATTTTGACCGTCTGCTAAATGTTTGATGCGATTACAATAACTCACAGTTTTTTAATATCGAATTTCAATATGCAGGTATCGTGATTGACTGGATTACAGGGATTGGGCCATAACCTTGTTAAGCACGCTAGCTTCGTCGCCGTCCATCCGCGCGATCCGTTTGCGTGCTCGCTCCGAATTATCAGACAGCCGATCCAGAAGTCCGGTACACGTTAAAATCAACAGCATCCGGGTTACCTTGAAAGAAATTCCCAGTGCCAGTGAAGCGGATAGTTGGTCGGGATTATTAGTGATTTCTTCCGAAGTAGAAGTTGCAAAGTCCAAGAGAACGAATGCCATATCAATAAGTCCTGCATCAAACATGCATTCGGAGCATTCCCGGTTCGCTGAAAGGCCTAACAAGCTGAGCAATAGGGCGGCGTAGCAGAAGATGAGATGGTTTCTTATAGGCCATAGATAAGAGATTAGGTGTTTTAGAATACGCCGTAACTTTGGTGCCATCGCAGAGATATCAGGGCTTTGCGCCACGAGTGCGTAGATGAGCTTTATCAATCCCCTTTGGAATTCTTCATTCTGAGACTTGAATGCTCTTGATATTGGCCTGAGGAGGGAGTATTCAGGGTGTATGCCTTCAGGGACGAGCAATTCCTCGTCCAGGCCTTTATGCTGAGCAAGGATAGAAAGCGTGGCAGACACCCAGCTGTCAGAGGGACGAGTGCGAGATAAGAGCATGTCCACGCATCTGATGCCTCCGTTGCTGAGCAACGACGGTTTGTATTTGATCCACGCCGCGAATTCGGAAAGGATATCCATGCTTCGTTTCTCCACTACAGATTTTGTAGCTGCGACAAGCTCCTCTTGGTTGGAGATGAAGTCATAGGCAGGCTCCAGGTCGCACTGGGAGAACCATTCCTCCATTATCTCTCTCACTCTCAGATCGGCCAGAATATCTTCTGGCTTGTGCAGATCTTTCACCGAGTCTCGATCGAAGGTGAGGTCAGACGTAGGGATTCGAACTGGATCCGAAATAAATTTCGTTGAAATCGGACAGAAAAACTCGCTGGGGATTTCTTCAGAACTATCTGCATCATCAATATCTTTGCCTCGACTTCGGCTTCGAAGTCTCTCACGATTTGTAGCACTCTTGGACATTTTTATAGATCCTACAGTTGGGTGGATTCCTACAGTTTTATAAATCGTGCAGTTTCCATGAATCTATCCGTTGTACGGGTTTTTATATCGGAAATTTGATACGATTACATTTAGCGACAGGCGCCCCGCCTTACCTCTACAACTCGGTTTTAGGTTGGACCAGGTTTAAACATATCGACCCGCCACGTTAACAGTTGTGTGATATCTAAAAGCACGTCCCTTCGGAGCATGTATTTTAAGCATCACATAAACGTGTATAACTTTAAAATATTTACTAGCACAGCGGTTAACTCGCGGCTGAGAACGCGGTATTGGCTGAGAACGTGCTCCCAATATAAAATGTTTGTGGTAATCCCTTTGTGGTAATATGAAATGTTTGGTTGTACAGTTTAATTCTACTTAATTATTTAAATGTGACAATTACATATCCTTACAGTAATTTTTTAATGTGATTAGGTAAATGTTAAAAAGTAAACACATGTTAAGAGATGCCTTGATAAATACAAAAAAGTTATAAACAATAAATCTGATCCATTGATTTTGGAGGACTTCTAAGAACATGCCATCATCTTCAATGCATAGACATCAGATTAAGTTTTAAGGTTAAATAAGGTTAAAAAATCATTAATTGTGCCCACTGTCAATAGGTGTACGCCTTTGAGCTTAATTAATAATTTTATAATTTTACTTATTTAAAAAATTTATAGATGTATATTCTTTTTATATTATTTAAATGCAAGTTAAGTTCAATTTATGGATTTATATACCATTTAAAATTTAAATAGATTATAAATTATTTTTATTAATTTAAGAAAAGAACATAAAGATGTCCATCATCCACTCAAGGGAGGATGGCATAAAGATATATAGTCTTGGCTAAACTATATAAGGATAAATTCTCACTAGCTCCATAGTGAAACCATGGGTTGGTCAATTCCTAAAACTCATTAGGATGAAAGAATGTGTCACCTTTGTGACACTAAGAAAGTTGAAGATGAAAAAAACTCTCTTAGATTGTCGAGCCTATACCCAGATTAGATCTCATTTTTTAAATATTTGTAACACTTAATGTTTTTCTAGCACATAAACAAAATTCTAAAGAAACTTAAGTAATTGCTTACTTAAGAATTGTTAATCATCATCATCATCATCATCATCAAGAATTTAAGTCAAACTTAATTATCGGATTTAATCTATTATTTTTATACACAACTTTTAATTTTAAAATTTTTGTAAATAAATAATTTAAAAGATAATTACATTACAAAATATTTTTTAATAGTATATTGTATAATAATTCTTAGGAGATAAATTACAGTGATATTTTTGAACCATAGTTTCATGGGAAACACTCTGGACATCTCTGGACATCTCTCGTTTCCAAGGTTCTGGAAGTTACCGGAGCTTGAGAACTAGTTGGGAAGGTCCCCAATTGGTTGGAAACTCTTTTGGGAACTTGGAAGCTTTTTGAGAGCTTCAATATCAAAGAAATGAGAACTTGGGAACTCGTTTCCTAAACAACTAGATTTAAATTAGAATGATATTAAATTAAAATGCAAATATATTTGTTCCATTATTACAAATATATAATTTCTTACAAATATTTTCATTATATTTATTCAAAATATCAATATAAAACTAAGATTAAACTACAGGTAAATATTATTTCAAAAATTAGTTAAGTAAAAACACTTAAGAATACAAGCATTTGTTCCACTCTTAGATATCATTGATTTTTATTGTATTTTCATATTAGAAGAGTAGCACTATTTGTTTTAAATGCTTCAAATTTACAAAGATGTTTAAAGTTTATATATGTAAAGTTTATTTTTAAAAAGATGATAAAATTGTATATATGTATTTTCAATTTTGTTTCTCATTTTCTAATGAAATATGTTTCTCATTTTCTAATGAAATATTTAAGAATATTAAAGTTTCTGTAGTCTCTTTTAAATATATTCATATAATTATTAGCACAAATTAAATTAGAAATTTTAATATTGTAGTTGTTGCAATAAAAGAAACATTGTACTCTATTGACCCTCAATTTTATTGAAATAAGATTTAAATGTATCAATATCTCTATATATTGTAATCTAAAGTATCATTGTAATTTAAAATATTTTTTATATTTTTTTAATATATATTATTGACCTTCCCAAATTTAGGTTTCCTGTAAATTTGAGGGAAAATTCCACTAGTTCTAGACACTAGTATCTACTTTCCCAAGGTTCCCACTTTTCAGAAACTTGTGCAACATAGTTTTGAACTTAACAACTACAATCATAAACAAATAACTATTAAAATATTTCAATATCCACTTTATGCAAAATAATTTTATATAGAGTTTGAGTGGGCCTAATGGTTAACAACATGTGTTTTCTCATAAGAG
>JZKD02S1615966.1:155386-174900 GCA_000966675.3 Picea glauca
CTCTCTCTCTCCTCCATTCCACTCGACCACCTGAGCGGGTAGGGAGGGCAGAATAGTAGGACCGAACCAACCACTGCAAGAATACCTCGTGCATTCCTGAGAGTCAGGAATCCCGTGTTGTCTTTGATAGTACGTGCACATCCCCTGCCCGACTGTTCGAACCTATGCATGGAGGCTCTATCCCGAAGTCGTGACCCTAAACAATTTCGCCATTGTTGTACCAGTTGGAAAGCCTGTGTTTGGTCCTGTAAATCTGGGTACACCTCTATTCTGTGAGCTGAGAAGTCTGTGTTGTTTATGAAGAGCTGGTCTCACCTCCATTCCGAGTCGTGGAGTCTGTGTCGACCCCTGCGGAATTAGTCATCACGCATTCCTATGAATCATCACTGTGATGCCTCAAGACATTGTTGAGCCTGTTTGAGAGGCCGTGTTTGTATTTCCAGTTGGCTATGGCGACCACGCAGAGCTGGACTGTACGCGGCTTGATGGCCAGTGCGAGTTGTGATTGAGCCTGTGTGTGTTCTCTCTCTAGGTGAGGGAGGTGGATGTTGTTGAAAGAGGTTTCTTCCAAAGAGTGTCCAACACTAGCTTCAAGCTCTGAGACTTCCTGATCCGGCCTATTGCCGAGACCCAGAGAAGGAGATTAGCACCGATGAACTGTGCTTGTGAAGGTGTATACTCCCGGGTGGAATAGACATGTGGGGAATGAGAGTCTGGTAGTAGTGGGCGTAAGATGGCAACCTGGGAAGAATCCTTCCATATTTTATGTGTTGTTTTCCCTGTAACCTTAGCCTAGCTTAGAATTTCTTTCCTTGGGATGGAGCTTAGTCCCAGCTCGGGGGTGACCCATTTCTAAGATGATGAGCAGTGCGGTCTAAGACTGGGAGGTTTGTGGAAGGCTTGCACTTGGTTGGTGGAATCTACCACTGTTAAAAGATAAGTATCTGATTATGCCTTATTCATGTTTTGTAGGACTGTGTTGCTTATGTTATCATGATTTCTGCTGTGCATATGAATTAATATGAGACGATATAGATTGTTAATTATAGAAGTATATAATATGTTTTACTTTGAGCTTAAATGTGTTTATTTGTTGAATGCATGTGGATCATATAATACCTGTATGAGTTATGTATAAAGTGGTGTTAAAGTTTTCTTTTAAGAGCGATTAATCCATGGTAGCTGAAAAGGTGCGCTACAGTTTGGTATCAGAGCATTACCTTTTGGTATAAGAGCATTACTGTTTGGTATCAGAGCCAAGGTTTTGACACTGAGCCTAGATGGGCTAGAGGAGTAGTCTTTGGACCGAGAATGCGAGGGGAAATTGGGTCTGGAAGGCCAATTTCGGACCCTGGTTTGGCTCCAAAGTGTCAAGGAGTTACTTGACGAGTTTTTAAGCTCAGGAGGTATAGCGGCATTATGAAACCGCAGTCAGTGTGGTATAAGTCCATAGGGAGAGAGGACTCCACACCAGAAGTGTAGGGGCTCTAGGATCTATTCGGGAGGGAAGGTGAACTCTCGTGACCATTAGATCTGGAAAGTGGGCACGGGGTTTAGATCCCTTTGGAATTGCACAGGAGTGTGGAAAGTGCGACACACGAAATCCTAAATTAGTCAGAACCGTTCATCAGAAAGAATGCGTGAAGAACGATCAACCTTTTGCCGACTCGTAACTTGAAAATAGTCAACGGGAAGAAATCGACGTTTTGGGATATGGAAGGTGAGAAGAGGTGAACACCCTCGAAACCCAAAATCTTGAAACAATCTACACCATAGATTGTGGGAGAATAACTTGACCGTTGGATCAAGTAAGTTAGTAGATAGTGATTTTGTGATTTCGGCAAATGGAAGTTCAATATGTGTGGATGCACGAACTTCCGATGCTTGAAACCCCGAAACGCCGAAAGAATTTGCGCCGTAGATCTGAGAAAGATCTGACCATTGGATTTTTCTAGGAATAGAAGTGGACACATGAATGTGTACCACGTACCAGTGGGTCAGGGAGAAAAGCGAGAGTGGTGGAACCGATGACGTCGTTAAAAAGTGACATGGACCCTCATTAACGTGTCATGTGCCACCGTAGTTGTGGGTGACCACTGTACTAAATGGGCCTGGAGGGTAACGTAAATCAAAAATTCAGAAGTCGGGGGTTGGAAAGGAAATAAAGTCTGAAAGCCTCGTGGGCCGAAACCCCGAAACTCGAAGTCTTGAAATACTGAAGTGCCGAAAATGAAAGTTTTGAAAACCCAAAATTTGCAGAGCCGAACAAGCTCTTAGAAAACTTATTTGAATCGAAATGTCTTTTGTTATTTTTTGTATTGGTGTATAAATGTTGTGGATTTTTCATGAAGTTTTAATGGCCTGACAAACTTCGAATTGAATTGCATAGTGCGTGTGCAGAGTTCAACGAGGGTCAGGATTCCAGCTAACCAACACCGAGTATGGAATGGGAAAAGGTGCAGATTGCCTCCGAAACAGGAGACAAATGGGAAGGAAAGGATGTCAATATGGGAGTGGAAGGATTGAACTCCAATGGGCATGGAAAATAAAAGGGTAAGGAAGGGCACATAATGAAAATCATTGAAGGATTGTAAAGAGAGGCCCAGGCTCACCGATCTAATAGCCGAAATCTCATGAAAGTCATGGATCGACATGGTGTATTAAACTTAAAACTTTTGAAGAGCCTGGAAAGAATAGAGAGGAAACTCAAGAAGGGAAGAGACTCAAGTAAGACAGAGAGTCACAGAACCCATGGGAGAAGAAGTAGGTCAAGGAGTGGTAGTCGACATCTTAGTCTCTCCCAAGGACATTCTGACAGGGAGACACACAGTAGTTCAAGCCCATCCCCTACCATAAAATATCGAAAATTTGGAAAGGAGGAACTGAAAGGAGAGATGAACAAGATTAAGCCTCCAACATTCGATGGAGAACATAAGAAGGAGGAAGATGCCGAGACCTGGTTGCTTGGCATGAAGAAATACTTCCAACTGCAGAATTATTCTTCCCATGCAGAAGGAAGAATTGCAATGTACCAACTGAAAGGAAAAGCATCCATGTGGTGGGATCAGTTGGTGCAGGTGCAACACATCAGAGAGAAAGAGTTCACATGGAAGGAGTTTAAGAGGTATTTTAAGAAGAAATACCCGACCAAAATATACTATGATAGAAAGATGAAGGAGTTCTTCGAACTCAAGTTGGGCAGTATGACCATTGATGAGTATGAACGAAGTTTTCTGTAACTACTGAAGTATGTTCCATTCATCAAAGACGAGGCTGTTAAAATTCAGAGGTATCTGACTGGACTGCCACCTTCCATGAGTTACAAGATTCAATATGACGATCCTAAGACCATGGAAGAGACCATAAGAAGGGCGAAATGCTTGTATGACCAGCAAGGAGAAAGGCCTATCCTTCAGAAGGCTTGGAATGATCAGAGGAATTTTAAGAAGGAACAAAGGTAGAAGGGAAACAAGCCTTCCTTTTTTAGAAACAGTCTTCAGGGACAACCATCATTTAGAGAGCCGAGAATGACTGAAGACGGAGCACAAAGACAGAGACTGATGCCCATTCAGTGTTGGGGCTATCAAGGAAACCACAAGTACAGAGATTGTCCCCATAAAAATGGTAAAGCGAGAACTGTACATACTGTTCAACAAGATGAAACAGTGGGGAATATGGGCAGTAGAATGTCGAGGATCTACGCAGCCCTAGACAACAAACAAGTAGAATTTCAATCGCACATGATTGAAGTGGAAGGTATGATCAACAACCGACCACTTGTTATTTTGATTGATTCAGGGGCTAGCCATAATTATATAGATCCTAGAGTTGTGGAAAGTTTGCATTTAACAAAAAAAAAACATGAAAAGTCTTGGTTAGTAAAATTGGCCATAGGGACCAAGAGGAAGGTCACTGAATTGGTTAAGTCGTGTTCAGTGGACATGAAAGGAATGAGCACTAAGGCTGAATTGAACATATTGCCTTTAGGCTCATACGATTGCTTAATTGGGATGGACTGGTTGGACCAACACCATGTCCTTCTAGATTTCCGTAACAATAGGTTTACATGCCTGAACGAGGAGGGAAACCAGGTAATAGTCCAAGGAATTCTCAGAGCCATGGCTGTGAGGGAAATCTTAGCCATGCAGCTGAAGAAATGTTACTGGAAAGGCTGTCAATTATTTGCAGCTCGAGTGGAAGAAGCATCCTGAGATGAAGTCTCAAATTTGGAAGACCACGAAGTACTCAAAGAATTCAAGGACGTATTTCAGGAGGTACCTGGAATACCTCCGAAGAGGGACACCGATTTTTCTATAAATTTGATGCCTAGAGCAGCTCTAGTTTTGAAGGCTCCTTACAGAATGAGTACACCAGAGCTGAAAGAGTTGTAATTGCAGCTTGAAGAGCTACTAAAGAAAGGATACATTTTCCCCAGTGTGTCACCGTGGGGTGCCCCGGTCCTATTTGTGAAGAAGAAAGATGGGACGTTGAGGCTGTGCATTGATTTTTGGTAGTTGAATAAGGTCACTGTCAAGAACAAGTATCCTCTGCCAAGGATTGATGATCTTTTTGATCAATTGAAGGTTGCGAAAATATTTTCGAAAATAGATCTCTGATTAGGATATCACCAAGTGAGAATAAAGGATGAGGACATCAGCAAGACCGCCTTTAGAACAAGGTACAATCATTATGAGTTCATGGTGGTGCTGTTTGGGCTATCCAATGTGCCTGTTGTTTTCATGTGCTTAATTAATGGAGTGTTCAGAGGTTATTTGGACCAGTTTGTCATAGTCTTCCTAGACGATATCTTGGTTTATTCCAATACAGAGGAAGAACATGAACAACACCTAAGAATGGTGCTGTAGGTATTGAGAGAACACCAGTTGTATGCAAAATTGAGCAAGTGCTCATTTTACCAAAGGCAGATTCATTACTTAGGGCACATTATATCAAAGGAAGGGATCACTGTGGATCCTGAAAAGGTTGAGGCCATTTGAGAATGGTCAGCGCCAAGGAATGTGGTGGAAGTGAAATCTTTTATGGGTCTGGCAGGCTACTACAGAAGGTTTATAGCCAGATTCTCAAAGACAACTCACCCTATCACTTCCTTGCAAAGGAAGGAAAATAAGTTCCAGTGGACTGAAGAATGTGAGAGCAGCTTCCAACGATTGAAGCAACTACTAACCAGTGCTCCAATTCTGAAGATTGCAGATCCAAATAAGGATTACGTGGTGTGCACAAATGCGTGTAAGGAGGGGCTAGGAGGAGTTCTCAGCCAAGAGGGATTTGTAATTTGTTATGAGTCTCGAAAGCTAAAAGAGCATGAAAGGAATTATGCCACTCATGATTTAGAGCTAGCAGCGATCGTCCACGCCTTGAGGAAATGGAGACATTACCTCATGGGAAGGAGATTCGAATTAAGAATAGACCACAACGGTCTGAAGTATTTATTTGATCAACCGACTTTAAATGCGAGGCAAACTAGATGGCTGGAGTTTCTGTGCGAATATGAATTTGATATCAAGCATATCAAAGGGAAAGAAAATAAGGTGGCTGATGCACTCAGCAGAAAAGTGCACGAATTACATGCTACAACCATTAGTATGTATAGGACTGAGATGAAAGACAGAATTTTGGAAGCTGCAAATACTGATTTGCAGTACAGAAGTCTTGTAGCAAAGCTACAACAGCGCGAGAGACCACAGACCAAGGAAAGTTACACCTTGGGAACTAATGGTTTACTTCTGTATAAAAACAGAGTGTATGTACCCAATGTCTGAGAATTGAAACTGACAATTCTAAAGGAGATGCATAACGTGGCTTATGCTGGACATCCTGGTTATCAGAAGACTATGGCAACAGTCAAAGGCCATTATTTTTGGCCGGGTTTGAAGAAAGAAATCACTGAATACATCGCCAGATGTATGGAGTTCCAAAAGGTTAAGGCTGAGCACAGGCACCCAGCAGGGTTGCTGCAGCCTTTACCCATTCCTGAGTGGAAATGGGACGTGGTAATGATGGATTTTATCACCGGACTACCTAGAAAAAGCAAGCAGCATGATTCAATCATGGTGGTGGTGGACAAGCTTACTAAAGCTGCCCATTTTATTCCATTGAAAACCACCCACAAGGCAGCTGATGTTGCTGATATCTTTTTAAAATAAGTTGCACGCTTGCATGGAATTCCTAAGACAATTGTGTCTGATAGGGACCCGAAATTCACTTCGAATTTATGGAAAGGATTGTTCAAAGGATTCATAACGAATCTGAAATTTAGTACAACATATCATCCCGAGTTTGATGGACAGACAGAGAGAGTGAACAGAGTAATAGAAGACATGCTGAGAATGTATGTGATGGATAAACCATCAAGGTGGGAAGACTACCTGCATTTGGTAGAATTCGCCTACAATAATGGGTATCATGCATCATTGAAGATGAGCCCATTCGAAGCACTTTATGGAAGAAAGTGCAACACTCCAGTGAGCTGGGATAATCCAGCTGACAGAGTAGTAGTTGGTCCTGAGCTACTAAAAGAGATGGAAGACCAAATGATAAGAATTAAACATAATATAAAAGTTGCCCAGGATAGGAAGAAAAGTTACGCGGATAGTAATAGAACCCATAGAGAGTTCAAAGTGGGTGACCATGTTTTCCTGAAAGTGAAAACTAACAGGAGTTCCCTGAAGCTGGGAAGTTGCGCCAAGTTGGGAGCAAGATTTTGTCGGCCATTTGAGATCTTGGAAATGATTGGGCTAGTTGCATACATGCTTGCATTACCTGCATCTATGACTGTACATAATGTGTTTCATGTTTCACTACTTAAGAAATATGTACCTAATGCTAATCATGTCATCAATTGGAATGTGATTCATGTGGAACCAGAAGGTGTCCTGCAAGTGCATCATGTACGCATATTGGACAGGAAAAACAGACAGCTCCAGAATCGAGTCATAGAACTTGTAAAGGTCCAGTGGACCTGGTAAGGTCTTCAGGACGCAACATGGGAGCATAAAGAGGTTATGCAGGTAGAGTAATCGCATCTTTTTGAAAATTTTGAAAGACTTGCAGAGACAGTGTGAGTTGCACCGAGGACAGTGCAGAAATAAAGGGGAGGGGGATTGTAGTGTTCCCAAGGCCGAGCCCCGTTGTAAACCATGTTTTGAAAGGAATTGTAACTATGTTTTATAGGCTGGTGAGCCAAGTTGTTATAAGCTGGAGGCTTATGTGTTTGTTAGGCCAGGGAGCCTGAGTGTTGAAGGCCAAGAGCCTACTGTTGTATGTGTAATCATGCAGAACAATTAATAAAATATAAACACCGCCATGTGCAGACCGACCATGATGAATGAATGAAGGGGGACTAAGCATCCATAGAGTGGGCAAGGAATTAGGGGATGGAAGGTGGAAAAAGGGGCTAAGCATTTGGCCTAGGGGGCTTAAGCCTGGGAATAATAATATTTAATATTATTCCAAAAAGAACATGTGCATTTTATGTTTTCACTTTTATCCCAAGTTCTTGGCAAGGGAAGCATGCAAAGGGGATGCATGTTGATGGAACGCATGTAGTTCCGAGGGTGACAAGTGTCCACCCTGGTGCATGCAAATAAAACAGTCGAGATGAGCCATGAGGGGGGGCTCTCTCTCTCTCTCTCTCTCTCTCTCTCTCTTTCTTTCTCTCTCTCTCTCTCTCTTCCATTCCACCCGACCACCTGAGCGGGTAGGGAGGGAAGAACAGTAGGACCAACCCAACCACTGCAAGAATACCTCGTGTGTTCCTGAGAGTCATGAATCCCGTGTTGTCTTTGATAGTCCGTGCACATCCCCTGTCCGATTGATCGAACCTATGCGTGGAGGCTCTGTCCTGAAGCCGCGACCCTGAACCATTTTGCCATTGTTGAACTAGTTGGAAAGCCTGTGTTTGGCCCTGTAAATCCAGGTACACCTCTATTCTGTGAGTCGAGAAGCCTGTGTTGTTTTTGAAGAGCCGGTCTCACCTTCGTTTCGAGTCGTGGATTTTTTGTTTACCCCTGCGGAATTAGTCATCACGCATTCCTGTGAACCATCATTGTGAGGCCTCGAGCCATTGTTGAACCTGTTTGAGAGGCCGTGTTTGTATTTCCAGTTGGCTATGGTGACCACGCAGAGCTGGACTGTACGTGGCTTGATGGCCAATGCGAGTTGTGATTGAGATTGTGTGTGTTCTCTCTCTAGGTGAGGGAGGTGGATGTTGTTGGAAGAGGTTTCTTCCAAAGAGTGTCCAACACCAGCTTCAGGCTTTGAGACTTCCTGATCCATCCTGTTTCTGAGACCCAAAGAGGGAGATTAGCACCGATGGATTGTGCTTGTGAAGGTGTATACTCCTAAGCAGAACAAGCATGTGGGGAATGAGAGTCTGGTAGTAGTGGGCGTAAGATGGCATCATGGGAAGAATCCTTCCATATTTATGTGTTCTTTTCCCTGTAACCTCAGCCTAGCCTAGAATTTCTTTCCTTGGGATGGAGCTTAGTCCCATCTCGAGGGTGACCCATTGCTGAGCTGATGAGCAGTGCGGTCTAAGGCTACAAGGTTCGTGGAAGGCTTCCACTTGGTTGGTGGAATCTACCACTGTTAAAAGATAAGTATCTGATTATGCCTTATTCATATTCTGCATGACTGTGCTGCTTATGTTATCATGATTTCTGCTGTGCATATGAATTAATATGAGACGCTATGGATTGTTAATTATAGCAGTAAATAATATGTTTTACTCTGAGCTTAAATGTGTTTATTTGCTGAATGCATGTGGATCATATAATACATGTATGAGTTATGTATAAAGTGGTGTTAAAGTTTTCTTTTAAGAGTGATTGAGCCATGGTAGCTGAAAAGGTGCGCTACATTTTGGTATCAGAGCGTTATAATAAGAAATGAGAGAAACACTCTTCTAGTGTTGTGATCAATCATTCCTCCATGGTAACGTGGAAACAAAAAAAAAGAAGTTCCTCCTAGAAGAGATGTAAGTTATATCTAGTAAATAATTACAATAAGCATTTATCTCAATAGTGATCACATGCTACCAAGTTTTCAATAATAAAACTTTTCAAATATTGTTATCACAACTATAGTGTTTTCTTGTAATGTGGCAATTATCAAACTTGATATGTGCAAAGTTGAATCTTATCAATTTAATCAATCAAACCTAAAACTTGGAATATTGTCCTCAATAATGACTGTGTTTTTTCTTTTCGAGTCTCCTTCACTCAAGATGAAAAGTATTATTTTCAACCCGTCCTTTGTACTCAGATAATATGCTTTCTTGAAAGAAATATAAGTTAGAGAATAAAATCTATAATCTCAACCTTAATTAATCTAATACTTTGAATTTAATTTTGACCAATGGTTAGTATGATAGTCATAACTTCAATAGATCAAAATACAACCCAGATGTTCATAAGATCACAATAATTCCATAAAAAATAAAGGCATATCAAATGAATCAAACTTGGGGTTTATTTTTTGTCTGAATGTGTTGGATATGAGATCCTTCTGGATCTATGATTGTTGTTTGGACAAAAGATCCCTTTTCCTGCAAATACCCTTAAGATAATGATATTGTTTAAATATATGTAAGTACATACCTCTTACAGTATTGACAAGTAGTGGCACCATCCGACAACAGTAAAAAGAAATAATGAACCTTTAAAACTTCAAAGGTGATCCAGCTTGTAATCTAATGGTAACTTGAGATTTTTTAGGGTAAAGCGTACTAGGACAATAAAAAATCAGTCCCTACACTTCACAAAAAATTTCATTGCAATCGGTACTGCAATTGGCAAAACAATTGGCATGAAGGAATGAGCACAAAGAAACTGGCACTCCAACTACAACTGATACTGCAACTAGCAATTGCAACCAATACCACAACTGCAACTGGTACTGCAAGTGCAACTACAAACCTAGTGTTTCATGAGGAAACCCTAATTTCTTAGACTTCAAATTTCATAATTTTGATCCAGGGACTAGATGTGTCCTCCTAGGGAAATATTTTCTATGGTCTTACTTTTTCCAACGTCCTCCAACAATGTGGATGACACCACCTTTTAAGGTTTATGCACAAACCCTAGTATGCAAAAATCCTAGTTTCTAAAATTTGTCTAAAACTAAAAATTGTTCCAAGGAAAAGGTGTGTTAGGGTTATAAGAGTCTTCCTCTGCTCTTAGCTTCTTCAACAAGTTATTTTTTGCTGTGAAAATGCATTATTTCAGGCCCACTCTAATTCCAGGTTGAATATTTGTTTTTAAATAGTTAATTTGATTAGTGTTCTTTTTCTTTTAACCATTAGCACAATAAATGCATATAAAGGATCACGAAAATAATCATATCCACAACATACACAAGATTTACCCTCAGAAAACCCCTTAGGGGAAAAACCAAACGAATTTCCTTAATATAGATTCACCAACCAAGAACAATGTCTCTCTCCAAGAGAGAAATAACAAAGGATAAGATCCTCCTCTAACCCTTGAGTAGGGAAGAGTAGCACACCATATAACTAAAATATAACTAAGAAGTAGACCAAGAATCTCCACAACTTCTCCTCCTAGCTATAGTAGTCTCTCCCTTTTAGACTTGTGTACTTCCTCTTCTTAGTTGTAGAGCTAGTGTGTGTGTGTGTGTTCAAATGAGGCGCTAGCCTCCCTTATAAATAGTAGTTTGGCCTGCCTAAATTAAGTCTAGGTTGACTTGTCAATTTATCCTTTAGTTTACATTTTACTTGTCAAGACACAATAGGGATGAATTTTTCAAAGGGATAAGAAGTTCATCTTAACAAATATAATATAATAATATTCTTTAGGGTTTTTTCTTGGTCTACTTGTATATCTTTCCAAGCTACTCAAACTCCAACACTTGTAATATCTTTATTTTATTTTATTCTCTAATTCTTTATTGCACCACATATTTTTCTTTAAATTTAGATCTAATATTATTTTTAATCTTATCAATATTCTATAGAATGCTTTCTTCATGTATTCCTCAATGATTTAGCCAAGACTTGAGATCTTTATGCATCTTGGTGGTTTTTCCTGGAGTTTGAAACAATTTTCTAGAGGCTGTTGCTGTAAATTTCATTTATATTGTTCTTGTACTTTATTTACCTAATCATAGTCATTCTTTCAATGGGGGAAATACCCACTTCTATGGAGGATAGGATAGGGTGTATTTCTTTTAATTTTTAGATTATAAGTTATAAAATTATTTTGTATTTACTCTATATTTCTGTAAGATTCTCTAGAGACACTGCATCCCCAAACTTCATATCCATACAAGATAATAGGAGTGATGAGAGTCTCAAAGATGAGTTTTTGCTTATGCCATAGCTAAAGGTATGCTAATTTACAATTGTTTTCAAGCCCATAATAATATTTTCACCCTCCATTTATGCTTTCTTCAATGTTATAGTTCCAATTGAGCTTGTGGTGAATATCGATTTCAAGATATTTTTATGAAGACACTTCATTAAAGCTAATGTTGTCATATACCAAAGTATCATAAGTGATCTTTTTGGATTTAATGATCATATAAACTTCATTTTTTCAGAGTTTAGAGTCATACCCATATTAGAGCATAAGTTCTTGAGGATTCTTAATTGATTATCGAGGCCACATGAACTCATCACCATATTAGAGCATAAGTTGTTGAGGATCCCATATTAGAGCATAAATCCTTGAAGATTCTTAGTTAATTATCCATACCACATGAACTCATCACCATATTAGAGCATAAGTTGTTGAGGATTCTTAGTTGATTATCACTCATCACAGTAAGAACAATATCATAAATTTATATTATATAATTTTTTTTTATAAATAATATCTATAAATATCTTAAGATATTAGTAATTGACTAATAATATTACATTAATATGAATATAATTTGTTAGTAATTATATATATATTTTTAAACAAAATTAATCCAGTAAAGTACAATTGTCATCATCCAACACTCTTAAAAGATGAATTTCAATATCCAAATAGGCCAGAAACACTCCAACTCAATATCCAGAAGCTACTCAAACTCCAACACTTGTAATATCTTAATTTTACATTAAATTTAGATGTAATATTATTTTTAATATTATCAATATTCTATAGAATGCTTTCTTCATGTATTCCTCAATGATTTAGCCAAGACTCGGCATTTTTATGCATCTTGGTGGTTTTTCCTAGAGTTTGAAACAATTTTCGAGAGGCTCTTGTTGTAAATTTTATTTAGGAAATACCCACTTCTAAGGAGGACATGATACGGTGTATTTCCTTTAATTTTGAGATTATAAGTTATAAAATTCTTTTTTATTTACTCTATCTTTCTCTAAGATTCTCTAGAGACACTACATCCCCAAAATTCATATCCATACAAGATATTAGGAGTGATGAGAGTCTCAAAGAGGAGGTTTTACTTATCCCATAGCGAAAGGTATGCTAATTTATAATTGTTTTCAAGCCCATAATAAGATTTTCACCCTCCATTTATGTTTTCTTCAATGTTATAGTTCCAATTGAGCTTGTGGTGAATATAGATTTCAATATATTTGTATGAAGACACTTCCTTCAAGCTAATGTTGTCATATACCAAAGTATCATAAGTAATGTTCTTGGATTTAATGATCATATAACCTTCATTTTTTTAGAGTTGAGAGTCATACTCATATTAGAGAAAAAGTTATTGAGGATTCTTAGTTGATTATCCAAGCCACATGAACTCATCACCATATTAGAGCATAAGTTGTTGAGGATTCCATATTAGAGCATAAATCCTTGAGGATTCTTAGTTGATTATCCAAGCCAGAGGAACTCATCACCGTATTAGAACCGTATTAGAGCATAAATTGTTGAGCATTCTTAGTTGATTATCACTCATCACAGTAAAAACAGTATCATAAATTTATATTATATAAAAAAAATATTTTATAAATAATATCCAATATTAGAAATTGAATAATAATATTACATTAATATGAATATAATTTGTTAGTAATTAATTTCTTTTAAAAAAAAAATTAATCCAGTAGAGTACAAGTAGAGTATAGTTGTCATCATCTAACACTCTTAAAAGTTGAATTTCAACATCCAAATAGGTCAGAAACAATGTTTCTTTTGCAATTTTCACCCTTGCTAAATGTTTGATGCGATTACAACAACTCACAGTTTTCTAACATCGAATTTCAGTATGCAGGTATCGTGATTGAATGGATTACAAGGATTGGGCCATAACCTTGTTAAGAATGCTAGCTTCTTCGTCGTCCATCTGCTCTATCCATTTGCATGCTCGTTCCGAATTATCAGACAGTCGATCTAGAAGTCCGACACACGTTAAAATCAACAACATCCGGGTTACCTTGAAAGAAATTCCCAGTGCCAGTGAAGCGGATAGTTGGTCGGGATTATTAGTGATTTCTTCCCAAGTAGAAGTTACAAAGTACAACTGAACTAATGCCATATCAATAAGTAATGCATCAAACATGCATTCAGAGCATTCTTGGTTTCCTGAAAGGCCTAACAAGGTCAATTCCTAAAACATATTAAGATGAAAGAGTGTTTCACCTTTGTGACACTAAGAAAGTTGAAGATGAAAAACACTTTCTCTTAGATTGTTCAGCCTATACCCAGATTGGATTTCATTTTCAAAATATTTGTCACACTACCAACCTTCCTAATCTCTTAACTCAACAAAACTATGGTGATTTTGGAAAGCTTATCTTAATGTTTTTCTAGCACATAAACAAAATTCTAAAGAATCTCAAGTAATTACTTACCCTCTTAAGGTCCCATAGACCAATTTAGTCTTAGTGGAGGTTAATCATCATCATCATCAAGATCATCAAGAATTTAAGTTAAACTTAATTATTAGATTTAATCTATTATTTTTATAAACAAATTCTAATTTTAAAAATCTTGTAAATAAATAATTTAAAAGATAATTGCATTAAAAAATATTTTTTAATAGTATATTGTATAATAATTCTTAGGAGAGAAATTATAGTAATACTTTTGAACCGTAGTTCCACGGGAACGGCTCCAGACATCTCTAAAACTAGTTCTCGAAGTTTTGGAAGTTACTGGAGCTTGTAAACCAGTTGGGAAGGTCCCCAATTGGTTGGGAACTCTTTTGGGAACTTGGCAGCTTTTGGAGAGCTTCAACATCAAAGAAATGGGAGCTTGGGAACCAGTTTCCTAAACAAAGAGCTTTAAATTAGAATTATATTTTTTTTTTTGTAAATAAAAAAGTTGGAACCTTTTATATTGACATAGGCAAAATACAGCACTGTTGGGGATGCCAGCTGTCCCACCTTAGCAGGAAACCGAGGCAGCTGGACATCCCTGTCCACATATCATCATCCTTGCAGAGTAGATTGAGAGTAAAAAAATTAACACTGCTATCTCCCGCCCGTAGGAAACCGGGAGTAACAAAATTAAAACTGGTGTTTGCAGCTAAAACTAAAGCATATAGAAAGCTAACTGTCCTCAGGCATATACTAGTAAGACAAAACCACAAGCAAAGTTGGGGTCTAAACATCAGGTAATCTCGGAGCCCAGGAGAGTGTCGGCAGCTTCAGTGTGCCTCCATCGTGCAGGGAAGGCGTACGCTCTGGCACATGTTGGACACTGTTTCTTCGGCGTAGCTCTGGAATGCGCGGCGAAGAACATGTCTATCCTCTGCTCCAGCCGCTCGATGCGAAAGACCTGGTCTTCGAGGAGATTGCGCACATCAAATATGAGGCTGAGGTAGTCCGCATGGGGTGAGGGTGGCTGCGTTGGGCTGGTATTTGCAGTCGCTTCCGACGCATGAGTTCCCGTGTCGGCTCTAATGGGCTCAGGAGGAGCCTCCTCCTCCACATAGCAAGGAGAGTAAGGTTCTTTGTTGCCACTGTCACTGGGGTTGCGCTTCCCACCTGCCATCCCTGAAGTGCTGTCCATACCAATACACGAGCGGGGGTTCCAGTTTTCTGGGACTGTGAACAAGGTGTGCTCGGGGGGGCTCTCCAGTCCTTCGTCCGGGATCACCTCCTCGACAATTGCCATGCCCCGCATCCTTCTCCTTCTGGTAGCCACTGCCATTGCTTTTTCAAAGACCTCCTTGCGTTTTTGCCTCGACTTCGCTGCATGCCAGGACGCTCCTCGTCGCGGTGTTCCCCTGAGTCGTGGCATGGCGATGTCAGGTGATAATACGGCCAAGCGGTGCGGCCACTTTAGTCGGACGGGAACAACCTTGCCGTGGAGCGAATGCTGCTGCA
Source organism: Picea glauca (assembly GCA_000966675.3). Lineage (NCBI taxonomy): Eukaryota > Viridiplantae > Streptophyta > Pinopsida > Pinales > Pinaceae > Picea > Picea glauca. The sequence goes on from JZKD02S1615966.1 coordinate 170,658, forward strand.
AGACAGAGGGTCGCGAGAGATCTCTATCTCCGGGAGTTTCACTGCGAACAATGAACCTTAGCATGATGTCGATTACGATATACAATGCCATCTCTTCCTGCATTAAACTCTGAACCTTAGTGCGGGTACCTTCTCCTTGTGCGAGCAGGCTCCGCATTTGAATACACCTGTGTAAATTCATGGAGATTTAATGTGTATTTGACGTGAGCCGGTGGGCGTCGTGCCTCCCCGTCCCAACTCGCAACCACGTGGTCTCCTTTGCCTCGCTGTCACCCCATCCGGGGTTTAAATTAGAATTATATTAAATTAAAATGCAAATATATTTATTACATTATTACAAATATATAATTTCTTACAAATATTTTCATTATATTTATTCAAAATATCAATATAAAACTAAGACTAAAGTACAAGTAAATATTATTTCAAAAATTAGTTAAGTAAAACAACTTAATAATACAAGCATTTGTTCCACTCTTAGATATCATTGATTTTTATTGTATTTTCATATTAGAAGAGTAGCGATATTTGTTTTAATGTTTCAAATTTACAAAGATGTTTAAAGTTTATATATGTAAAGTTTAATTTTAAGAAGATGTTAAAATTGTATATATGTATTTTCAATTTTTTTTCTCATTTTCTAATGAAATATTTAAGTATATTAAAGTTTTAGTACCGTGTTAAATATATTCATATAATTATTAGCACAAATTAAATTAGTAATTTTAATATTGTAGTTGTTGCAATAGGAGAAACATTGTCCTCTATTGGCCCTCAATTTGATTGAAATGAGATTTAAATGTATCAATATCTCTATATATTGTAATCTAAAGTATCAATGCAATTTAAAATATTTTTTTTTATATTTTTTTAATATATATTATTGACCCTCCCAAATTCAGGTTTCCTGTATCAACGTTCCCAAGGTTCCCACTTTTCGGAAACTCTTGTAACATAGTTTTGAACTTAACAACTACAATCATAAACAAATAACTATTAAAATATTTCAATATCCACTTTATGCAAAATAATTTTATATACAGTTTGAGTGGGCCTAATGGTTAACAACATGTGTTTTCTCATAAGAGGTTACAAGTTAAAAGATTATGTTGTCCAAAAGTGGTGATCCATAACAATGTAGAAAATTTGTCTTATTTTGTTGCTTCTCAATTTTTTTTCTAATATAATTTTAATTGTTTTTGTTAAAAAAAATATAAAATTTACAAGTAACATTTAAAATTTATTAATAAAAAAATTATTTCAATGTAAACAATATGTGTCATAAATAATATATATATATATATATATATATATACCTAATGTATAAGAAAAATGTCAAATCAAAATTTAAAGAAAAAATGTGGTGTGATAAAGAGTTAGAGGAAAAACGAAAATTAAGGTATTATAAATATGTAATCAACCCTAATCTAAAAGATCAAAATTATCTATCTGTCTTTCCAAGTGTAAAGAAAAAAATAGGCATTGCTAAGATAAGAACAAATTCTCACGAGCTCCATAGTGAAACCGGGTGTTGGTCAATTCCTAAAACGCCATGGGATGAAGATGAAAATCATTTTCTCTTAGATTGTCTAGCCTATACCCATATTAGATCTCATTTTCAAAAAATGTATTTTTTTTAAATAAAAAGGGAGGTCCTATTATATTAATATTGCAAAATTATAGGGATCTCTTGAAGTGCGAGTTGTCCTGCGTGTTAAGGAAACCGAGATAGCTATCCATTCCATGCTAGCTTCCAAACTCAAGGTGTTAGTCTGCCACCCTGCCCGTGGGAAGCTAGGGAGCATGGCCAGCCTTAGTATTAGTCTTTCCATTACTATACTACCGCTACCATTGCTATAAGCTAGAAGAGTTGCAACTCTGTTTTGCATAAAAAAGAAGAGAGTTTCTAACAGTAAACAAACAGGAAAACCTCTTAGCCAGTGTCCTCGTGGTCGTCCTTCTCCTTGCTGCGTCTGACTGGGATGGTGTAGACTTGCACGCAGGTGGGGCGTTGGCGCCTTGGGGTGGCACTGGAGTAGGCGGCGTACAACATATCCAGGCGTTGATTGATGCAGATGGCTCTAAAAATTTGGTCGTCCACCATGCTGCGCACATTGAAGATTAAATTCAGGTGCTCCGGGTGAAGAAGTGGTGGCTGGTCCTACGAATTCTCCTGCTACTCGGCCTCCTTCTGGTGCTCTCACTTCCCTCTTTGCTACCTCAATTCATCGGGAGGTTCGCGGGTGTTTTCTTCGATGCCTCTTTGTGTCTCTTCCTCTATAAAGAAACGTGTGAATTCCTCAGTTGGAGTGTCGCAGAGATAGTGTTCAGCTCTTGGAACAGGGGTCATGGCGTCCTCTCTGAAACAAGCGGGGGGGTCCCAGTTGTCCGGAACCATGAAAAGGAGGCTCTCTGAGTAATTCTGGACGGATTCCTTTGGAGGAATCTCCTTGAAAATCTCCATGGGAGGTGTCCCTATTCCTCTGGACTTCCTGGGTTTCCTTCTCTTAGCTAGAGTCAGGGCTCTCTCAAAATTATTTTTCCTTCTCCTTCGCGAGTCGACCGCGTACCATCCTGTGCCTCTATGAGGCCGTCCCCTTGCTCGTGGCATGCTTAGAAATAAAGCTATTTCCGGAGTTTCCACTGCAAGGTTGTCTCTGTTAAGCTCTGCAACCTTCTGAATCATCCCAAAGCCTTCGAGGCTACTGATAAGGGCGAAAATGATAGTTGTGGCCATTAAGGCTTTGGTCTTAATTCTCTAGTCGGTTGTTCTCCTCTCACAAGTGAGAGGCCTCATCATATGGTGAAGGCCGCTTGGGTTTTTACCCGTCATAAATGGCAAGGAGATGGGGTGGGTGGCCACCATTAATGGCCACTCTTGGCGCTGCTCCACGTATCGTTCCTGCTCCGCATGGCACCCCATCCGGGGAATCAAATTTGAAAATATTGATCACACTATCAACCTTCCTGACCTCTTAAGGTTCGATAGACCAATCAGGTCTTAGTGGATGTTAATCATCATCATCATTATTATATATATATATATATTCTTATTGGTTTAAAGGAATCAAATCCATTAAATTCATTCTTTTTAAAATGAAAAAATTAAAAAAAAATTGAACATCAAAGATTATAATGAATTTACATTAATTAAATTTCAAATAAAAAATAAATAATCTTAATTAGAATTTCTAAACCGAACCTTTAAAAAAAAAAATAATATTTAAATTTAAATTTAAATTCAAAAGAAGCTTTGAAAAAACTAAAAATTCCTCATCCAATCACTTAGTGATGAGAAATGATCTTAATTATGATTTATAAACACAACCCTCTTTGACTAAAGAAATAATATTTTAACTTAAATTAAAAAAAAAGCTTTGAAAATCTAAAGAATCCTCATCCAATCACTTGGTCATATGGAAATAGTCAAATCCCCACAATATTCGTAGAATTAATCCCTTCAAAATAATAATCACAATATTAAAGAAATGTATCATAATTTTTTCGTTGATCTTTTAAAATTGGCATAAGCTCTTTTTTTTTTTTTTTTAAATGATTATTAAAAAAAATGTGAATTATATAAAACTATCATAAACATTTTTTAATGAGTTTTAAACAAATGAATTATATAATAATGTTAAGAAATAATAATAATCAAAATTTATCATCGGTCTATAAGATTATAAGATTTTAAGAGGGTAAGTGATTATTTGTGATTCTTTAGAATTTTATTTATGTGCTCTAAATTTTTTTGAGTTAAGAGGTTAGGAAGGTTGATAGTGTGACAAATATTTTGAAAATGAGATCTCATATGAGTATAGGCCTAACAATCTAAGAGAGTGTTTTTCATCGTCAACCTTAATAGTGTCACAAAGCTGACACACCGACCAATTTCACTATGGAACTCATGATAATTTATTCTTATATAAGTAATGATTATTTTTTTCTTTACACTTGGCAACACAAATATTAAAAGTAATGAAATATATTATAATTTTTACTTTCAACTTTTCAAACTTGCATTAAAAAAAATAATAATTAATCTTAAAAAATAAATTATATAATAATTTTAAAATTGATAGAAAAAAAATCCTTAAATCCTCTTTAAATAAATAACTATAAAATTACTTTAGAAACAATATTAATATGTACAATTTAAATAATAAACAACAAAATTACATTAAAAAAATAAATATTCATTTGTAAATTAAAATAAAGAAAAACATAAAAACTTAAATCTTTT
>JZKD02S1615966.1:189715-200313 GCA_000966675.3 Picea glauca
AATGAGAGTTATAAAAATCTTCAAGCTAATTACAAAATACAGGTTCCAAGTGGGCTTGCAATTCCTAAAAAAGAATGAAAATACATTCAATGTCCACCTTTGGAGCCTCTTCCAACTTATCTTGATCGTGAGGTGAATTTAGGTAGCAGTGTTCTTCATTATTCTTTAAATACTGCGTGAGAAGATTTATATGATGTTTAATCATAGTCTCTTGCGGTCAAATTCCACTGCATCTATCCAATGCTTGTAAGTTTCCTGGTTCAAATCTTCATGACATCACATTACCTTGTAAGTCCAATTCCACTGCATCTATCCAATGCTTTTAAGTTTCCTAGTTCAAATCTTCATGACATCACATTACCTTGTAAAGCTCTTGACTATCTACTTAGTCCATATTTAGGATTTCTATATCATATTTCCAAGGATCCCAATTGCTTGATTCAACAAGTAATTTATCTAAGAATGATAGATGTCTTATAAAAACTACTCGAAGTTATTTGGTGTGACTTTTAGTTTCTTGAAGATGTATCCTAAAGACCCCATTGATGTAAACCCAAATTTTGCCACCCTTAACATGTGAATTGAATGTTGCATAGGAAGTATTTTCACACCCAAGTATTTTTTTCAAATTGGCCTTGAGGAAAACTTGCTAGTTCATAGGAAATACTAATTAGTTCAAAAACTACAAACTCCTTAAATCCACTATCTCCGTAATTTCTACAAGTTACTTTAAATTTGAATCCACTATCTCCATAATTTCTACAAGTTCCTTTAAATTTGAATGTCAAAAAATTATCATTCCAAAGATTGAGAAGGAGATTACAAGCACAAATTATCACTCCAAGGACTGAGAAGTAGATTACAGACAAAAATTTTGGGCAAAGAGAAACACTTTAAACCTTATGAGTCCCTGTCATAGGCATAGAGGGATTATAGCAATCGATAATTCGTTGACCTAGTATTAATTTGTCCATTGACCACAAATATTTGCAAATATCTAATGTTGGAACTAGGGAACAAAAAACATTTATTTTTATATAATAAAAAGTACCATGTATGTCATGATCTGATTGGATAACATATTGGAGGTCTTATTGTTGGCTTCGCTATTCCCAATGTTTTATATGTGAGCATATCCAAACTTTTTGATAGTATACCGTCTTTTTGAATCATATATTTTTTTATGCCTTTCTTAAAGCTGAATTAATGCTAGCATTAGTTCGAATGCTTTTCTTAGCATTTTCTGCTAGCTAAATTTATCCCAATGTTTGATATGCGAGCGTATCCAAGGTTTGTCTATTTTTTATTATTATTAAGTACTTAACGTACGTAAATCCTGCCACACACATTCTTTCTTAAATGTTTACACATCGCGAGGCACTTGGATGGTTCTGACAGCCTTAAATGTTTACCTACATGCCTCAAAGCCTTAAATGTTTACTTAACATGTATATCACGGAACAGACTCAACATGAAAAATAAAAATAAATTTGAATAATTAACTGAATAAAACTTAACAAAACATTATGACATATTAATAATGAATACTATATTTATTTAATATTAAGATTACACGATAGTTATCATAAATTTAATTCATAGTTTATGAATGAAAGTAAATGGTTGGGTTGCAAGTTGCAATACATGTAGTATCCATGCATAATTTAGTATTCCCAAATTAGTTTTATTTGAAATTTATCAAAAAGTATTAATGTCTAGTACATCAACGAATGTTTGCGGATTCACATTTACCATTTTCCATTTTTCCATTGATATTCTATATATTACAACTCCGCCAACCTACAACTCCGTAATTGTTGGGTGCAAAATGTATATGGTGGAAAAGTAATGGGTGCAAAAAGTATATCATGGAACAAGCTAGACATGAAAAATGAAAAATGAAAATAAATTTCACCTTTATTATCATAAACAAAATCAAAATTCCAAAATTCCAAATTCACATTTAAAAACGTTAAAAATAATATTGAATAAAATTTAAATAATTGTTTATACTTGTTGGGTGCAAAATGTATATGGATGAAGTGTTTGGTGCAAAAAGTATATCACGGAACAAGCTCTACATGAAAAATGAAAATAAATTTCAACTTTATTATCATAAACAAAATCAAAATTCCAAAATTCCAAATTTACATTTAAAAACGTATAAGTATATGAAGGAATTGTTGACTGCAAAATGTATATGATGGAAGTGTTGGGTGAAAAATGTATATCACGGAACATGTTGTACATGAAAAATGAAACATGTGAACCCGCAGCTAAGCCAACCTACAACTCCGTAATTGTTGGGTGCAAAATGTATATGGCAGAAGTGTTGGGTACAAAACATATATCATGAAACAAGCTTGACATGAAAAATGAAAAATGAAAATAAATTCCACCTTTATTATCATAAACAAAATGAAAATTCCAAAATTCCAAATTTACATTTAAAAACGTATAAGTATATGATGGAGTTGTTCGGTGCAAAATGTATATGACGGATTATCATAAACAAAATCAAAATTTCCAAAATTCCAAATTTACATTTAAAAATGTTAAAAATAATATTGAATAAAATTTAAATAATTGTTTATACTTGTTGGGTGCAAAATGTATATGGCAGAAGTGTTGGGTGCAAAAAGTATATCACTGAACAAAATGAACATGAAAAATGAAAATAAATTTCACCTTTATTATCATAAACAAAATCAAAATTCTAAAATTCCAAATTTACATTTAAAAACGTATAATTATATGATAGAATTGTTGGGTGCAAAATGTATATGATGGAAGTGTTGGGTACAAAATGTATATCACGAAATATGCTGGACATGAAAAATGAAACATGTGAACCGACGACTCCGTCAACCCACAACTCCGTAATTGTTGGGTGCAAAATGTATATGGTGGAAGTGTTGGGTGCAAAAAATATATCAGAGAAAAGACTCAACATGAAAATTGAAAAATTAAAACAAATTTCACCTTTATTATCATGAACAAAATCAAAATTCCAAAATTCCAAATTTACATTTAAAAACAATATTGAATAAAATTTAAATAATTGTTTATACTTGTTGGGTGTAAAATGTATATGGAAGAAGTGTTGGGTGCAAAAAGTATATCACGGAACAAGCTGGACATGAAAAATGAAAAATTAAAATAAAGTTCACCTTTATTATCATAAACAAAATCAAAATTCCAAAATTCTAAATTTACATTTAAAAACGTATAAGTATATGATAGAATTGTTGGGTGCAAAATGTATATGACGGAAGTGATGGATGAAAAATGTATATCATGGAACATGCTAGATGATGTAGGAGCATCGTACAAAGCCAAAGCACACACCTAGCCAAAGGAACAACTGGACGCGTAGATGGAAAAAAAAAGGAGAGAGAAATGGCACGATTTTATGAAAACGTTTTGAATTTTGAAATCGGAAACATTAATGTAATAGCTAGGAGAAGAATACTTACATTTATGTATTGGGGATTTGAGCAAATCTGAAGAAATTACTCTCATCTGTCGGATGGAATAGGCATTTAAGTCTGTTTAATGAAAGTAGGTATATTTAATTTAATAGATTAGACAGTTTAGAAGAATAGGAGGGAAAACAGATATAGACATCCTCACCCTTATATCATTGTAACTTGTGGAGGATCATTCAGATTTCAGAAGTTGTAGAGTTGTAGTAGAGAGTTGTAGAGAAGAACCCATGTACAGGAGCACTTGAGTTAATATATGAAGCTTTAACTCAATTTTCATGGTGTTATGATGCTTACTGTTTACATTTGTTGAATGTTATGCTTACAGTTGATTTGTTTCTTTGTTATGAATTTGTTTCAAATATGTGTTATGTGTAATTTCATGTTGAATGTATGAAGACTGAGAGAGGACAAGAATGAGTTTCAATTGTTTCTCTTCCTGAGAATTCCTGCAAGGAGTGCAGTGATCGCCTGTAAGGTGTGTGTTGATGAGGATCTGAGTTTTATCTCAAAAAGATCAGGAGAGATACCGTTGTTCTCATACCAGCTAAAGTGCAGGTGAAGCACAAAGCCCTGCAAAGTGTGCATAGGAAAATTGAAGCCTTGGATTTTTTAAATCCAGAAAGAAGATTGAGAGGACCACTATTGCAAAGAGTGCACAGGGTCGGAGACTCAAGTTATTTGAAGGTTTTCCGCAAGGAGTGTGAGCAGGGATCCTTTTGGGAAGCTTGAGTTTACAAGTGAAAGCTCAGGAAGTATAACACCTTTGAAGTGCTCAAAGGGAGACGGAGATCGAAATCGTCTTATAGAAGTCAAGTTCAGGAGGGAGAACAATGAGTCGTTTGGACATGAGTCATTGAGGAATGCATCTGGTGGTTAGAATTCTCCGTAGAGAACTTGCGAAGTCGCGAGGACCGTAGGATCCAGAGGAGTTGCAAGGTGGTTAGGGGTTGGACGAATTCGCCACCCTGTCATCAATAACCAACGTGGACTGTTGATCGTGGTCTATTTGAGTCGTCAGATCATTTCGAGAATTCAGGATTCATAAGTTTGGAGTGCAGGGAAAAATCCTTGGTCACGCAAATTCCTGAATCGCGAAAGGGATTTCCAGGTGTAGAATTTTGGAAATTCGGAAATTTGAGGTTCAAGATACTCGAAATTCTAATGACAAGGAACCGGGACCCTTTGCATTGAAAATCCCAAAGTCGCGAAACACAATGTGCCTTTAGTATGGGATTTCAGCATTTCAACTTTCCAGATTTCAAGAAGTAGAGGAGGCTATGGTTTTGGAATTGAGAGTTTCAAACTCCTGGTTTGCGAAATCCCAAAGAGGGAAAGGAGAAATTCTCGAGAAGTTGAAGGACGATAGTCGGTGGGCACCAATCTGGTTTCTGGGTTTTGGGACTCAAGAGGTAGAGTTGCATGATCAACGCAACTCCCAAAATCACAAAAAGAGAAACATCGAAAGGTGGGTCCCAAGTCTTAGTCATGGGATACGTGCGGCAGAAGTTAAAGAAGGGATCAAGCTTCGGTGAAAATCACGAAAGGACATCAACCTCGCATTACATGGGACGTTGAGCCCATTTTGGAATTCTGTCATTTCAGAATTCAGGGAATCATAAGGTAAGAGGAACGCCTATTGGTTGTTCAGTCAAAGTCCCAAAAACCGAAACTAGTGGGTGAAAGGTGGCATGAGCTCTTCGCATTGGAAGATTCAACCTTCGTTGACGTTTCACATTTCGACATTTGAAAATATCTGTGGAAATACATCGGGACTCTCCAACTCCTTAAATCCGAAGTACTTTGTGGCTTAAACAAAATAGGTTGATTAACCCTTGGCGTGGTTTTAGGGAAGATCCTGTGCGGATCCCAACCCGAGGGAAAGCGGGTCCGCGCCAAAGTGGTATCAGAGCCCAGAACAAATTCTTTGCTTTCTGTGGCTGAGAGAAAAGAGAAAAATTTCTCAGCCATGCCACCGAGAAGAAGAGATAGGCCAATGCCTGATCTAGTAGTGGAAAGATAAATGTATGAGTTACGTGCAAGAATTGATGTTATGAAGAAAACACAGAGGCGCATAGTCGACGCTGGGGATATTAGCGAGGTTGAAAGTGAAAATGAAGTTGGAAACGAAGGAGAAGAAGTTGCAATCGAAGATGTTGCAGACGAACGCCTATTCAGGGTTGTTGTAAGGATAGGTGGTAGAGAAAAAATGGAGATTCTCATGTATGAGGGAAGCTTAGATGTTGAAGAACTTCTAGACTAGATTAGAGCTCTAGACAAATACTTCGACTACAAGGATGTTGAGGAAGACAAAAAAGTCAAACATGTCGTTACTAGACTTAAAGGGAATGCAACACTGTGGTGGGATGAACTGCAGGCTAACAGACGCTACAAAGACAAGCAAAAAATCAAAAGCTGGGATAGAATGGCTGCGAAGATGAAAGCCAAATTTATACCTAGGGATTATCAAATCACTCTGTTTCAGAGGATGAAAAATTTGATATAGAAGTTGTTGTCAGTGAAGGAAAAACACAATGGAGGATTGGTCGGACATTTCAGTCATGACAAGACGTTCTCAAAGTTAAATTTCTCATATTTTTGGCCAGGGATGAGGATAGATGTCAAGAAATTTGTGGACAAGTGCAGAATTTATCAGTACACGAAAGGAAAAATGCAGAACATAGGGTTATACTAACCATTACCCATACCTGAAAGGTTGTGGGACACACTGAGCATGGATTTTGTATTGGGACTGCCAAGGACACAGAGAGGATATGATTCAATCTTTGTGGTAGTCGACAGATTTTCAAAAATGCCACATTTCATACCATGCCAGAAAACCAGTGACGCAACTCATATTGCAAACCTATTTTTCAAGGAAATCCTCAGACTTCACGGTTTGCCAAAGAGTATCGTGTTTGATCAAGATACCAAGTTCATAGGGAAATTTTGGAGGACCTTCTGGAAAAATTTGGGGACAAGTTTGTCTTTTAGCTCAATGTATCATCCTTAGACGGATGCACAGACAGAAGTTGTAAACATGAGCTTGGGAGATTTGTTAAGAAGCTTAGCGACTGAACATCACAGTCAATGGGATCATATTCTGCCACGGGCAGAATTCGTTTACAATGATTCACTCAATAGAAGCATAGGGTGACGTCCATTCCAGATTGTATGTGGAATGTAGCCAAGGGGAGTTTATGAATTGAAAGATTCGGAACAAAATGAATTCAGGAATGCTAGTGAAGAGGACTTTGCAGAAGGAATGAAGGAGCTTCACAGCCGAGTTAAGGAGCGATTGCAGAGATCAAGTCAAGAATACAAGTGGAGAGCAGATCAACACAGGAGAGAACTTCAATTTGAAGTTGGTCATCTGATTCTTGTGCATCTGAAGAAGTAGAGGTTCCCAAGGGGAACATATAATAAGTTGAAGATGAAAAATATTGGACCATGCAAGGTCATAAGGAAATTTGGGGCAAACGCATATGAGATTGAATTACCCGATGGGGTAATAATCTCACCGATATTCAATGTTACACACTTGTACCCTTACAGAGCTGAAGAAGCAGGAGCAGAGGAGGAACATGAAGGAATTTAATGGACAAAACAAATTCCTGTAGTTGAAAAGCCACAGATGGAAAGCATAATTGACAAGAGGATTAGCAAAAAGACTAGAAGAAAATAGTATTTTGAATACTTGATCAAATGGAATGGACATCCAGTTGAAGATGCCAGTTGGGAGGATGAAGCAACAATTCATAGGCATGGACAGACCTTGCAAGAGCTCATGAACAACTATTGTGATCATTCCTTGTTTATTTAATGAAAATGTACATTATGAATTAGAACATATTAAACAAAAAAATATAATAAAAGAGTATGTATAACAATTTCTTAAAATATTAAACTTAAAATCAAATTAATAACCAAATTATGGTTTATTAAAAACTCAAAATCAAATTAATAACATATTGAAAAATGAATTTTAAATCACAATCATTGCTCATAAATTTACATTATAATTTAATATTATATAATAAATATAATTCAACACAATAAATTTAAAATAAATATATAAATACAAAGCACAAATATAACGAGATACAAAAAAACACAAGCACAAATACATACAAATACAATTAAAATACATAAACAAGCCGAAAAACAAATAAAAACAGAAGGATAAATGCATACAAATACAAACACTAAGGCACATAAAAAGAACTTTAAATATGTCAAAATAGAAGTTATTTAGCATACCACCAGAGAATTTAAGCATCTAATGAATTCTTGACTTWTATCRGGTCTTTCTTTTTTATATTTTTAGAASGATAATAGTTAACTGTTAATGATAGATATCATTGTAATTTAAGCATTGAATGAACTCTTTTATATTTTTAGAACCATAATAGTTAACTGTTAATGATAGATATCTGTATTGGGAAGACAGTTGTGGAATTTTTTCCGAGCCAATATTTTTCGAGCCTTGCACAAACATAAACATAACCTGTGAGATTCATATTATTTTGAAATCGATAAAGTCATATAAAATTAAAGCCTTGCACAAACATAAGCATCAATATAACCTGTGAGATTCATATTGTTTTGAAATCGATAAAGTCATATAAAATTAATATCGTGTATCAAAAATGTGTCTTCCATTTAGAGAGAGTGTCTTTCGACATCATAAATAAAAATATATTTTGACAGTGGTTGTTATGCATGGTTGTGGTTTTCCACAAGCTACACGCGTTGGCAACATCCCTATTAATTGTTTAATGCAATACACCTGGGCCTGGACACACTTTTTAATGCTTCGGGTTTTTTGATAACACGACACCTTCACACTTTGTGACAAACAAAATATTTTTTTAATCTTGGAAGCTCCCCAGCACTTCCTGGTTAGCCTTCAGATCGACCCTACTCCCCCTTGCACTATTAGTCTTCTTTTCCAACAATCACTAATATTTTTTTTTTTTATATGGAGAAGATATAGAGTTTCATGGGCTGTGTGAAATGACTCATTGCTTATAATTAGCATAGCCACAAATTTGTGGTTGGTAAACGATGGCTTGCAAAAAGACGGCTTGCAAAACTTGAACTTTCGGGAAAGAGAAATGGCCCAGAGATGGACAGAAGACTTGGAAATAATGGAGAAAGCACCAGCTGTAAGCACCAGTTATAAGCTTCAGTTGTGAGAGTCAGTTGTAGGCGTGTTAAGAGTCAGTTCTTAGTTAAGAGTCTAGTTGTCTTTGGTTTTCATGTAACCGACTCGGTAGAGTCTTTTCCTATATAAGAATGTAATCCGTCTTCATTTAAGAATAGAGAAGTGAACATAGCCTCACCGTGTGTTTGTTTTGCATATTTTATCTTGGTATCAGAGCGAGATCCAAGAACAAAATCTGAAATGTAGAGAGCGTCGACGCTCTCACACTCTCAAATTCAACTTTTCGATCCTCGGCGCTCCCGTTGAATGCTTATGAGAGTGTTGTTGCGCCGGCGCCACCCTTCTACATGGACAAAGCACTGGAACGCTCCCCTTTACATTGACACCAGGCGCCAGCGCTGAACCTGCAGAATTAGAGAAGCCCCAACGTCATATATTTGGTAAAGCGTGAGTTTTGGTAAAGAATGCGTGAGTAAAGCTTTGTGGAGTTTTGAAGAACGAGTTTATATAGTTTGCATGTGATTTGCATGAGCATTGGAGCGTGAGCATGGTTATAGCTTGAGTTTTTAGGTGGAGTTTGAATGCATGCGTGGAGAGCACGATTTGCATGAGGTTATTTGCATGCATTTGAATAAGCGTGAGGTATCAAAGTTCTTATTAAAAGTGGGAGTTATAAATTTGGTGGTTGCTATAAATTATTTATATTAAAGTGGAAAGTAAAGTGTGAAGTGTTATATGAGAAATCGTGAGTGTGAGGTTTTATATGAGAGATATTATATGGGAGTTTGTATATAAGAATCTGTTTTATATATGAGCCTTTTTATGAGCCTTATTTTTATATGTAAAGCTGTGAAGCATGAGAAAGGGGTTATTCTTATGCATATGAGGATGCATGTTTAATTTTTTTTTATATTTATTTCAAAACAATTGAGAGCCAAGGTAGAGATGGATCGGTGGATTCGAAAGGCAGAGTGACAGACTGCTCAATACTCGACAAAAAGTTGCATATCTTTGGTGATTCACTTGCAGAGATGGTGAATATTCTAGTGGAGACATACCTCAACGAAGCCAACAAGCTAGATGGATCGAATTTCATTAACTGGAAATTCAAGATGCAAACACTCATGGAGGGCTATGGTGTCTGGAACATTGCGAATGGAACTGAACTGAGATCTGATGTGGCTGAAGGTGCGACAGTAGCACAGATCCAGGACTGGGAGAAGCGCAAAAACAAGGCAAAGGTATTGTTGCGCATGTCAGTTAAAGATAACATAATTCCACATATTAGAGATGCTACAACTTCTGCTAGAACATGGACAACTCTTAAAGCATTGTATGAAACTAGCAACACAAATCGCATTTTGTTCCTGAAAACTAAATTGCTAGGCATTAAGATGGATGGAAATGAATCTGTTAGTTCATTCTTGGGTCGCATTAAAGAGGTGAAAGACAAGCTAGTAAATATAGGGGAAACTATTTCCAACACTGATCTAGTGACTATTACCTTAAATGGTATGCTAGAAGATTATCATATGTTGAACATGTCTTGTAGCAAGGGAGAAACCTCCTACGTTTGAAGAATTGACAGGTATTTTGCTGCAAGAGGAAGAGAGGCGCGGGAATCTGAAGCCTCAGAGTAAAGATTTGGCACTGTGGTCAAATAATAGATCTGCGAGAGGGAGATAAGGAGTAAGAGGCAGAGGAGGCAGTTCATCGAAGAGAGGCGGTTCATAGCAGAGAGGCAGTTCATCGCAGAGAAGACAATATCCAAATCAAGGTATGCAATCTGATAGGAATGAGACAACGAATTGTTTTTATTGTGGTCGACATGGACATATGGTTAAAGACTGTCATAAGAAGAAAAGTGATGAGGCTAGGAATAAACCTAGAGCACATTCAGGTCATTATGCAGAAAAATCTTCAAATCAAGATCACAGATTATTTAT
>JZKD02S1615966.1:221181-233253 GCA_000966675.3 Picea glauca
GAGAGAGAGAGAGAGAGAGAGAGAGAGAGAGAGAGAGAGAGAGAGCTAGCTTGCGCTAGGCCTCCGTAGGTAATTCGGGGGCTTGGATTCTATAGAAGTCCAGAAAAATTTGATTGAGGTAGTGGGTATGTGACAATATTTGCCTGGTAATTGGCCTAGAACATTGATTTCAATTCTTGCAATGTCTTTACCTCCCTGCAATTTTTTGATTTCTTCCCCTTGTATGGACATATCTTCCATGGATTTTACAAGTTTATCAGATGCATCTGAGACTTGTACTGGGATTGTTGTTGGGATTGCTAATGGAATTGTTGCTGATGTGGACCCCTCTGTTGTTATGATCCCTGTCATAGGAACTACATCTAGTGGGATCATGGAAAGTGCACATTTTTCTCCTTTTCTTTTATCAGCTTGTCCATTTCTACTTCCATTTCCCTTATTTGTGCATTTTGTTCCATGATTAAATTTAACATCTCTTCTTTGTGTCTTTCAGTCTTAACCACTTCTTTGGTTTGTGAATCTTCTATAGCTGGAAGCTTCAACTGCTTTCTAAGAGATGTTATATCAACATTATTCTTATTTATCAATTCCTCTGCTGCTTTGACATTTGTTGGATCATACCCAATTTTAAGAACCAATTCTTCTAATGATTTTATTTTGTTATCCTTGGCCAAAGAAGATATCTTCTCGAGCTTTAATTGGGACTGGATATTATTTAGGGATAGCTTCAATTCAGAAGCAGTCATTGAGGTATTTGTCAAAGTTGAGAATATCATTTCTCCTGTCTATCTATGCATATCCATCTGGTCCACTGGATGGACATCTTTTACATCAAATTCAAAATTAGTCTTTTTGTAGTATGCAACTGTTATTGGATGGGGAACTTGTGCTTGTAAGAATGTCATTTGCATTCTTTCTCTTTCTGTGTCAAAAGATGAAAAAAGTTTGTGTACAACAATGTAGGTATGTTTCCATAATTGAGTGTAGGTGTTGTTGTTGAGGAGCTCATTACTTTTCTTGATTTGTTTATATTTGTCAAAAATGTTTGACTCTTTTTTCCCATGAGATGATTTAGCTATTAGAGTAGTATCTAGGATTCTTTAAGATGTTGGTGATGATGGAGAACCTATAAACAAACTGTATGAATGGGTTGAAGATTGTGGTCCCTCCAAGACTGTGGTGGACTGCATTTCTCCCTCCTTGAGAAAGTCTGTTGTATGACTGGTTTTATCCCTCTTTCTATATATATGAAAATCCTAGGCTGAAACTTATGTGGCTGAAGGAGAAACATCCTTCCTTTATCTCTTCTCTTCTTTATTTTGGGGTGTATTAGTCTATGAATTGGTTATAGAGGTATTTTTCTCCTATGTTTCTTGCAATGTGTTCTCCTACCACTCTGTTTGGTTCATGTATCTTTCTACCTCTAGCCTCTGTGTGTGTACACTGGGATTGCTCTTTTGTTTGGTTCTAAGTTCAGAAATGACACAAAATGGGTCATATTCCTAAGTGAAACTCAAAGGAAACCTCATTTGTTTGAAGACGATATTTGCTTCTTCTCTTGTTGATTTGATGTTGCATATGAAAGGTCCAACCTGGGTTTTGATTCCGAGCTGGGATTTCTTATTTGTTGCAACAAAGTGAATATCATCTGAATTCACCATTTTCCTTATATACTCTAGTGCAAAAGTCCTCACTGGGAGGTATTTGGGCAATCTCTAAGGAGGCAACTCACACCCATATACCCTTATCTCTATATGGTTTTTGTGTAAATACCAACCCCCTATCTTAGCTTGATCAGATAGGTGAAATACGTTATGAATTTCTTCACTGACCCTTGGCTTTATGTTGTTGTTCATCATACAAACAACATGATGAATGAATTGATCTATGAAGTACTTAAATCCATACTCTGTTGAATTTTTACTCATGGTCTATGATGTCACTTATTGTGGGATTCCTTCCTGGTTTAATTTCTAAAGTGCATAGAAAAGCCTATCTGATTGGTAAACTAAAAACATGTAGACAAGAACTCGAGAGTATATGAACATCCCTTCAGTTGGAAACCTGAATAACTGATCATGAATATTATCAGCCAGAAATTGACTGAAATTGAATTTAATGGAAAATATTTCTTCTGTAGAAAATATGGATAGAAAAACTAAAATAGGCTCATCTACCCATTCACCTGAGTAATAACCTAACATGTAGGAAAGCATGGATATGATCTGGTTGGATTTGACAGTGAAAATTGAAGATGAGTAAGGTGGATTCTTCTTGGGAAATTGGGCATCTTCATGGAGCAAAATCTCAAAGATCTGGGCTCTTTGGGGGAATGTCAGTTTCTGGTATAGGTCATTTTGGGATTCAATAGAGAATGGGATGGCTGAGTCATTTCTAGGGATCTACAACATCTGCTCGATGGCTTTGAAAGTAACTTTGAACAATGTTTCACCGGAGGAGTAGGTAATGGCTATTTGGCCAGGCAAGTAATTGGCTCGGCATTCAAGAGAAAATTCATGGAAGTGGTGAGTTTGAGGAAACATATACACAGGCAAATTCAACTCCTAGAGTCCAATTTAAGCCAGGAGTGCAATTCAAAGAATTCAAATTCCCACCTCGGCTCTATGAATTTATAATCCTTATCTTCCAGAGGGATGTGGTACAGGTCGACAGGAGGGGGAATCATTGGGTTCTCGGATGTCTCTACAGTTTTATCCTTGGGTGCCATAACTGACAAAGTTTATAGTAAAATAATGGAAAAATTATATTACCTGGGGAAGATATTCACTTGTTGACGGTGAGAGTTGATGGTGGTTAATTTGACATCTTGGTTCAACGTGGTATCCACGGTGTTTTTATCAAAAAACGACGTAACATGATGTAAAATGGGGTTTTAAGGCACACAACAGATATCCGTTATGGCACGAGGTTGTTATGGGGCAGTTAACGGTCAGGAGGAACATTTTAATTAGATAACAGGTATGTAGAGTATGACAAATGGCAGGTACTGATAGGATTACTGTGGCAGGGTGAAGTGTGTGGTATTGGGTTTTGGTTTGGCATATCAAATTGTACCAAGTTGGTACACTCTCTTAGCTTCAACTCAATTTGCTCAATCATGTGTTGGCTCTATGTGATTTTTTCAAAGAACTATTTGTCCCACTGTCTGAGAGTATGTCTTCTACTCTCTCTACAACTATTCCTTCTACAACTGAGACTCTACACCTACACCTGCTTTTTCTAAAAATGAGAATGACTGCTCCATTCTCACTGCAGCTGATGAAATCTTAGAGTAGTTGTTCTACTCCATCACAATAACATATTCATTTGCTCCCTCTGAATATCATACTACATCATCCTCCTTTTTTTAATGGAAAATGGTTTTTCTATATATACTTCTTTTGATTATTGGAGCAAGTGTCTCCTCGTAGTATTCTCCCTCTTGCTGGGAAAATCCTCTAGAAACAAATCATCATTTATACATCTCTATGAGTTTTTCATGGGAGGTTTCTCCTTCTGTGATGGTAGTTGGTGGGGCTTCCTGCCTTACTACTAGTTTATCCATCTTCTCCTCATGATATGCCTCGTGAATGCTATATGGATTTTCATCTTGCAAACTGTCACGAGACCATGCTGGTCTCTTCCTAGTTACTACAATGATTCTAGGCACAATCTTCTCACTCTATTAACTCTTCTCGATGATCTGAAGAGTGATCAATTGCACCAGAGGGTTTTATCGGTCATCTTTGGAGCCTTATTTTCCTTACAATCAATATCCATATGAGATACTTTGTATCTCACAAAAGTACCCTTCTTCATCTTCTTCTTCTTTGGTACATGGATGTATATGATCATGTATACAACTTCTTATCTGGATAGTCTACTCCATGTCTCAAAATAGATATTATCTAATATGTTGTCTCATGCAACCGTCACTATAGATTCCCTCAGGGTTAACATCTGTGACCTTCTCGGAACAAGAACAACAATGGAGAAACAATGGACAAGAATAATACTCTTTATAATAATAATAATAACAATAGAGAGAACAATTGTCACGGTAGATCCTTTAGAGCTATCACTTGTGACCTTCTTGAAACAAAAGTCAAAAGTAATAAATACAATAGTAATAAATGAGAGCAACTCTCCTATAGTTCTATGATGAATCATTCCTCCATGGTAACCTGGAAACAAAACAAGAAGTTTCTCCTAGAGGAGATGTAAGTTATATCTAGTAAATAATTACAATAAGCATTTATCTCAATAGTGATCACATGCTACCAAGTATTAAATTGTAAAACTTTTCAAATATTATTATCAGAACTATAGTTTTTACTTGTAATGTGGTAGTTATAAAATTTAATATGTGCAAAGTTGAATCTTATCAATTTAATCAATCAATCCTAGAACTTGGAGTCTTGTCCTCAAGAATGAGTGTGTTTCTTTTCTTTCGAGTCTCCTTCACTCAAGATGGCAAGTATTATTTTCAACCTGCCCTACTTACTGAGATAATATGATTTCTTGAAATAAATCTAAGTTAGAGAATAAACTCTATAATCTCAAACTTAATCAATCTAATACTTTGACTTTAATTTTGACCAATGGTTAGTATGATAGTCATAACTTCAATAGATCAAAATGCAGCCTAGATGTTCATAAGATCACAATAATTCCATAACAAATAGAGGCATATCAAATTAATCAAACTTGGGGTGCATTGTTCGTCTGAATGTGCTAGATCTAAGATCATTTTGGATCTACAATTGTTGTTTGGACAAAAGATCAATTTTCCTACAAATACCCTTAAGATAATGATACATTTTAAATATATGTAAGTACATACCTCTTACGGTATCGAAAATTAGTGGCACCATTCGATGACAACGACAAGAAATAACGAACCTTTAAAACTTCAAAGTTGCTCCAATTTGTAATCTAAAGGTAACTTGACATTTCTTAGGGTAAAGTGTACTAGGACAATAAAATATCAGTCCCAACACTTCACAAAAAATTTCACTGCAATTGGTACTGCAACTAGCACAACAATTGTCATGAAGGAATAGGCACAAAGGAACTGACACTCCAACTGCAACTGATACTACAACTAGCAACTCATATTGAAACAACATTTGCAAACCTAGGATTTTATGAGGCCACCCTAATTTCTTAGACTTCAAATTTCAGAATTCTAATCTAGGGACTAGATGCGTCCTCCTAAGGAAAGCTTTTATATCGTCTTACTTTTCCAAACGTCCTCCAACAAGGTGGATGCCTCGGCCTTTTAGGGTTTATGTAAAAACCCTAGTTTCTAAATTTTGTCCAAAACTGAAAATTGTTCCAAGGAAACGATGTGCTAGGCTTAGAAGAGTATTACTATGCTCTTATCTTAAGCAAGTTCTTTTATGTTGTGAAAATGCAATCTTTCATGCCCACTCTAATTCGAGGTTGAATTTTCATCTTTAAATAGTTGATTTGATTAGTGTTCTTTTTCTATTAACCATTAGAACAATAAATTCATATAAAGGATCACTAAAAGAATCATATCCACAACATATACAAGATTTACCTTGGGAAAACCCTTTACGGAAAAACCCAACGAATTTTCTTAATATAGATTCACCAACCAAGAACAATGCCTCTCTCCAAGAGAGAACTAACAAAGCACAATGCCTCTCTCCAGGAGAGAACTAACAAAGCAGAAGATCCTCCTCTAACCCTTGACTAGCGAAGAGTAGCACACCACATAACCAAGATATAACTAAGAAGTAGATCAAGAATCTCCACAACCTCTCCTCCTAACTATAGTATTCTCTCCCTCTAAGACTTGCGTACTTCCTCTTCTTAGTTGTAGAGCTAGTGTGTGTGTGTTCAAATGAAGCTCTAGCCTCCCTTATAAATAGTGGTTTGGCCTACATAAAGTAGGTATAGTGTAACCTGTCAATTTATCCTTTTAATTTACATTTTACTTGTCTAGACACAATAGGGACGACTTTTACAAAGGAACAAGAAGGTCGTCTTAACAAATATAATATAATAATATTCTTTAGGGTTTTTTCTTGGTCAAGTATAATCGGAATATCTTTCCAAGCTACTCAAACTCCAACACTTGTAATATCTTAATTTTATTTTAATCTCTAATTCTTTATTGCACCACATATTTTCTTTAAATGGAGATGTCATATTATTTTTAATATTATCAATATTCTATAGAATTATTTCTTCATGTATTCCTCAATGATTTAGAAAGACTTGGCATCTTTATGCATCTTGGTGGTTTTTCCTAGAGTTTTGAAACAATTTTGGAGAGGCTCTTGTTGTAAATTTTATTTATATTGTTCTTGTACTTTAAATACCTAATCATAGTCATGCTCTCAATGGGGGAAATGCCCACTTCTATGGAGGATATGATAAGATAGGTTGTATTTCCTTTAATTTTGAGATTATAAGTTATAAAATTGTTTTGTATTTACTCTTATCTTTCTCTAAGATTCTCTAGAGATAGTGTATCCCCAAACTTCATGTCCATACAAGATAATAGGAGTGATGAGAGTTTCAAAGATGAGTTTTTACTTATCCCATAGCTAAAGGTATGCTAATTTACAATTGTTTCTAAGCCTCCATTTATGCTTTCTTCAATGTTATAGTTCCAATTGAGCTTGTGGTGAATATAGATTTCGGGATATTTGTATGAAGACACTTCATTCACACTAATGTTGTCATATACCAAAGTATCATAAGTGATCTCTTTGGATTTAATGATCATACAACCTTCATTTTTTCCGAGTTCAGAGTCTTACCCATATTAAAGCATAAGTTCTTCTTGGTTCTTAGTTGATTACCCAAACCACATGAACTCATCACCATATTAAAACACAAGTTGTTGAGGATCCCATATTAGAGAATAAGTCATTGAGGATTCTTAGTTGATTATCCAAGCCATATGAACTCATCACCATATTAGAGCATAAGTTGTTGAGGATTCTTAGTTGATTATCACTCATCACACTAAAAATAATATCATAAATTTATATTATATAAAAAAATATTTTATAAATAATATCTAGTATTAGTAATTGACTAATAATATTACATTAATATGAATATAATTTGTTAGTAATTAATTTCTTTTTAAAAACAAAATTATTCCAGTAGAGTACAATTGTCATCATCCAACACTCTTAAAAGATGAATTTCAATATCCAACTAGGTCACAAACAGTGTTTCTTTTGCAATTTTCACCCTTTGCTAAATGTTTGATGTGATTACAATAACTCACAATTTTCTAACATCGAATTTCAATATGCAGGTATCGTGATTGAATGGATTACAGGGATTGCACCATAACCTTGTTAAGCATGCTAGCTTCGTCGTCTTCCATCTGCGCTATCTGTTTGCATGCTTGCTATGAATTTTCAGACAGTCGATCAGGAAGTCCTGTACAAGAAGTCCATTAATTTTGAGATTATAAGTTATAAAATTCTTTTGTATTTACTCTTATCTTTCTCTAAGATTCTCTAGAAACACTGCATCCCCAAACTTCATGTCCATACAAGATAATAGGAGTGATGAGAGTTTCAAAGAGGAGTTTTTACTTATCCCATAGCTAAAGGTATGCTAATTTACAATTGTTTTCAAGCCCATAATAAGATTTTCACCCTCCATTTATGCTTTCTTAAATGTTATAGGTCCAATTGAGCTTGTGGTGAATATAGATTTCAAGATATTTGTATGAAGACACTTCCTTCACACTAATGTTGTCATATACCAAAGTATCATAAGTGATCTCTTTGGATTTAATGATCATATAACCTTCATTTTTTTCGAGTTAAGAGTCATACCCATATTAAAGCATATGCTCTTCCGGATTCTTAGTTGATTATCCAAACCACATGAACTCATCACGATATTAGAACATAAGTTGTTGAGGATCCCATATTAGAGCATAAGTCATTGAGGATTCTTAGTTGATTATCCAAACCATATGAACTCATCACCATATTAAAGCATAAGTTGTTGAGGATTCTTAGTTGATTATCACTTATCACACTAAAAACAATATCATAAATTTATATTATATAAAAAAATATTTTATAAATAATATCTAGTATTAGTAATTGACTAATAATATTACATTAATATGAATATAATTTGTTAGTAATTAATTTCTTTTTAAAAACAAAATTATTTCGGTAGAGTACAATTGTCATCATCCAACAATCTTAAAAGCTTAATTTCAATATCCAACTAGGTCAGAAACAATGTTGCTTTTTGCAATTTTCACCCTCTGCTAAATGTTTGATGCGATTACAATAACTCACAGTTTTCTAACATCGAATTTCAATATGCGGGTATCGTGATTGAATGGATTACAGGGATTAGGCCATAACCTTGTTAAGCACGCTAGCTTC
The DNA here is from genome assembly GCA_000966675.3 of Picea glauca. Lineage (NCBI taxonomy): Eukaryota > Viridiplantae > Streptophyta > Pinopsida > Pinales > Pinaceae > Picea > Picea glauca. Next base: position 229,590 of record JZKD02S1615966.1, read on the forward strand.
GTCGTCGTCCATCCGCACTATCCGTTTGTGTGCTCGCTCCGAATTATCAGACAGCCGATCAGGAAGTCCTGTACACGTTAAAATCAACAGCATCCGGGTTACCTTGAAAGAAATTCCCAGTGCCAGTGAAGCGGATAGTTGGTCGGGATTATTAGTGATTTCTTCCGAAGTAGAAGTTGCAAAGTCCAAGAGAACGAATGCCATATCAATAAGTCCACGTTAACAGTTCTGTGATATCTAAAAGCACGTCCCTTCGGAGCATGTATTTTAAGCATCACATAAATGTGTATAACTTTAAAATATTTACTAGCACCGCCAAAAGGTATTGGCTGAGAATGTGCCCCCAATCTAATTAGGTAAATTTTTAATGTGATTAGGTAAATGTTAAAAAGTAAACATGTTAACAAATGCCTTGATAAATGCAAGAAAATTATAAACAATAAATCTGAAACATTGATTTTGGAGGACGACTAAGAATATTTCAGCATTTTCAATGCATAGCCATTAGATTAGGGTTTAAGGTTAAATAAGGTTAAAAGATCATTAATTGTTCCCATTGTCAATAGATGTACGCCTTAACATTATATTGTATAATAATTCTTAGGAGATAAATTAATTATTAGATTTAATCTATTATTTTTATACACAGTTTTTAATTTTAAAATTTTTGTAAATAAATAATTTAAAAGATAATTACATTACAAAATATTTTTTAACAATATATTGTATAATAATTCTTAGGAGATAAATTATAGTAATATTTTTGAACCATAGTTTCATGGGAAACACTCAGGACATCTCTAAACTCCTTTCCGAAGTTCCGGAAGTTACGGGAGTTTGGGAACTAGTTGGGAAGGTCCCCAATTGGTTGGAAACTCTTTTGAGAACTTGCAAGCTTTTTGAGAGCTTCAATATCAAAGAAATGAGAACTTGGGAACCGGTTTTCTAAAAAAAGAGAATTAAATTAGAATGATATTAAATTAAAATGCAAATATATTTATTCCATTATTACAAATATATAATTTCTTAAAAATATTTTCATTATATTTATTCAAAATATCAATATAAAACTAAGACTAAACTACAGGTAAATATTATTTCAAAAATTAGTTAAGTAAAAACACTTAATAATACAAGCATTTGTTCCACTCTTAGATATGATTGATTTTTATTGTATTTTCATATTAGAAGAGTAGCACTATTTGTTTTAATGCTTCAAATTTACAAAGATGTTTAAAGTTTATATATGTAAAGTTTATTTTTAAAAAGATGTTAAAATTGTATATATGTATTTTCAATTTTGTTTCTCATTTTCTAATGAAACATTTAAGGATATTAAAGTTTCAGTACTCTCTTAAATATATTCATATAATTATTAGTACAAATTAAATTAAAAATTTTAATATTGTAGTTGTTGCAATAGAAGAAACATTGTACTCTATTGGCCCTCAATTTTAATTAAATAAGATTTAAATGTATCAATATCTCTATATATTGTAATCTAAAGTATCATTGTAATTTACAATATTTTTTATATCTTTTTAATATATATTATTGACCTTCCCAAATTTAGGTTTCATGTAAATTTGAGGGAAAATTCCACTAATTCTAGACACTAGTATCCACTTTCCCAAGGTTCCCACTTTTAGGAAACTCATGCAACATATTTTTGAACTTAAGAGCTACAATCATAAACAAATATCTATTAAAATATTTCAATATCCACTTTATGCAAAATAATTTTATATAGAGTTTGAATGGGCCTAATGGTTAACAACATGTGTTTTCTCATAGGAGGTTACAAGTTAAAATATTATGTTGTCCAAAAGTGGTGACCCATAACAATTTAGAAAATTTGACTCATTTTATTGATTCTCAATCTTTTTTTTCTAATATAATTTTAATTGTGTTTGTTAAAAAAAGATATAAAATTTAAAGTAACATTTAAAAATTATTAATAAAATTTTTTATTTCAATGTAAACAATGTGTCATAAATAATATATATATAACAATTGAAAATAAAAGAATTATTATCATTAAAACATTTTAATGAAGATCTTGGAAAACTTCTCTTAATGCTTTTAGAGCACAAAAACAAAATTCTAAAGAATCACTAGTAATCACTAGTAATTATATATATATATATATATATATATATATATATATATATATATATATATATATATATATATATATATATATATATATGATGATGATGATGATGATGATGATTAACATACACTAAGACCTAATTGGTCTATCAGACCTTAAGAGGGTAAGTGATTACTTGTGATTCTTTAGAATTTTGTTTCTGTGCTCGAAAAGAATTAAAAGAAGCGTTCAAAGATCACCATACTTTTGTTGAGTTAAGAGGTTAGGAAGGTTGGTAGTGTGATCAATATTTTGAAAATGAGATCTAATATGGGTATAGTTTAGCCAATATCGGACGTCTTTAAGCCATCCTTGCTTGAGTCGATGGTGGTTATGACTTGATTTGAAAGCAATTTTAGGTAGCCTCTTGTCTTCCATGTTGTTTAACTTGTTCTTATACATTAGGTATCTAGTCATAGCCTTTCTCTCAATAGGCGAGAGGCTAGTTTCTACTAGAAGGATGGGATAGGGTGTATTTCCTTTACTTTTGAGATTATAGGTTATAAAATTCTTTTGTATTTTCTCTATCTTTCTCCAGGATTCATGAGAGATACTACAGCCCCAGAATTCACATCCATAAAGAATAACACGTGTAACAAGAGTCTCAAAGAAGAGTTTCTTCTTATCCCAACTCCAAAGTTCAACTGATTTACAATTGTTTTCAAGCCCATAATAAGCTTTCCATGCCACAATAATCCTTTTCTCAATATCTATAATTCCAATTAAGGTTGTGGTGAATATCAATTCCAAGATATTTGTATGAATTCACTTCCTCCAAGTTGTTGTTGTCATATACAAAGGTTTCATAAGGGATCTTATTGGATGTGATAATCATGACCTTAGTCTTATCAGTATTAACAATCATACTCATATTGGAGAAAAAATCCTTGAGGATTCTTAGTTGGTTTTCAAGATCACGGGGACTCCTTTCCATAAGAATGATATCATCGACATAAAGAAGAAGATTGATGACTATACTAGTGAGAGTAGGGCCGACACAACCTACTTTTTCCAAGCATTCTGCTAATTTATCAATGTATATGCCAAAAATGGTAGGGGACAAGTGATAACCTTGTTTGACTTTGATATTGTAGTTAATCTCTTTTGACCATCCCTCAGTGTTTTTAAACTTAGAAATAATGTTCTCATACTTGCTTATTGTAGCATCTCTCAACTCGAGAGGCACTTTTATCTCTTCCAACCTATTCCAAAGGTTTTTCCTAGGAACCATGTCAAAAATTTTTCTAAAGTCAACAAAACAAAACAGAAAGATTGGTTATAGTATTGTGGAACTCCTCTGCAATGATCCTAAAGGTAACAAGATGGTCCATTGTGACTTTCTAGCCAAATCTTAATCTTCTTTTCCAAAATAATTCCATAAATCTTGGCTAAAATTAGGCTAATCATAATGGTCCTATAATTAGAGGGAATGTTATTATCCCCAATTTTAAAAATAGAAACAATGAGGCTTTGCGTCCAGGGTTTAGGGAATCCCTGCTTGACTGCTAAATT
>JZKD02S1615966.1:245513-257777 GCA_000966675.3 Picea glauca
GCCCCTTATGTAATATTTCAAATATAAAAAGTATGCAGAACATAAATAAATGCTAGAAATGGCAGATGAACAACAATATAACCATAACAACACCACAATAATACTGAAATGATACCAGAATAACGACCGAAAGAGAACTTTCATTACTGAGAACAATGTTTACTTGCCTCTTCGAGGGGGAAACCTCCAATCTAGCAGAGCTCTATTACAATAATATCCAAGACAAAAGTTTTCATACCCTTGACTCTTATTTATACTAAATATGTCTATCAAAAGAACCATCTAGAGGAAGATCCTTCTAGAAATGGAAGCTTCTATTAGGTCTTGTTACATTCGACTTATTCTTCCTTATTGCTAGGCCTTATTAATATTGACCTTTATTACATTGAAATATATTATTCTACCTATGTGAGGGGTTAGGTCCCTAACATGTCCTCCCCCTTAAAAACAACCTTGTCCTCAAGGCTTGAGATGTGGAAATTGTTGCAGAATGGTAGTTGGTTCCCAAGTGGAATCTATTGGGGTTGTATCTTTCCACTGAACTAACACTTCTTTGATGGTTCAATGATGCAGGCGATGCTCACGCTGGTCCAAAACTTCTTGTGGTTGTAGCCAAATGGAGTCTTCTTCATCCAACTTGGGAAGGTTGGTTTGAGTTTGGAACTTAGTTCCAATCACCTTCTTTAAGAAGGAAACATGAAAAATAGGATGTATCTTAGAATGACTAGGAAAAGATAATAGATAGGCCACCTGTCCCACACATTTGATAACAGTATAAGGACCATAAAATTTGGGTGCTAGTTTCTGACAATGGTCATCCTTGAGGGAATTTTTCTTGTAAGGTTGCAGTCAAAGAAACACCTGATACCCTTTTGCAAATTGACGTTCAAATAGACCTTGATCTGCTTGTTTCTTCATGTGATTTTGGTCCATGACAAAATTCTCTTTGAGGGTACGAAGAATAGCCTCTCGATCTATAAGCATTTGGTCAACTGCTTGGACCTTTGAGACACTTGGTAAATATGAGAGAACTGAAGGTGGATTTTGTCCATATGCCGCTTCAAAATGAGTCATGTGGGTAGCTATATGGTATGAAGTGTTGTACCCATCTAGCTAGTGGTACACATTGAGCCCAATGATTTTTCTCTTCTGATGAAAAACACCTCAAATATGTTTCCAAACACTTGTTGACAACTTCCGTTTGACCATCAGTCTGGGGATGATAAGTTGTGCTGAGATGCAATTGGGTGCCTTGTAGCTTGAACAGTTCTTGCCAAAAATTGTAAGTGAAATTTGGGCCGCGATTAGAAATAATAGAATGTGGCATGCCATGATGCTTGAAGACTTGATCTATGAAAAATTGAGCCACATTGGTTGTTGTAAATGGGTGTTGAAGAGAAAAGAAATGAGCATACTTGGAAAGGTGATAAACTACCACCATGATGATTGGTTTATTTTCCTCTTTAGGTAAGCCTACAATGAAATCCATAGATATATCCCGCAAAATAGTAGGTGGAATTGGAAGCGGTTGTAGTGTGCCAGGAGATTAGATTATTTCTCCCTTGCTGCATTGACACACATCAGATTTAGCCACAAAATTACAAATGTCATGTTTCGTACCATCCTAGAAAAAAGAACGTTTGACCCTGACATAGCTTTTGCTAAACCTGGAGTGCCTAGTTGTGGGTGTAGCATGAAGCTCAGAATGTACCGCAGATTTAAGTTTTTACTTTTTACTTAAATACAAACGACCCATGTATCAAAGCTCATCATGGAGCCAAGAGTACCCTGGGAAAACTGGAGAATTGGACTGCAATTGTTGTATTAGATGCAAAATTTTGGGATCGTGTAGCCATTCCTGGAAAACGACTTGGAGCCAATCCGGTACAATGAAGGAGAGAGAAAAAAGGGAGTCTTCATATTCATATTTTCGGGAAAGTGCATCCACAACCACATTGTTTTTTCCTTTATTGTAAATGATATCATAATCGTATCCAGATAGCTTAGTCACCCATTTTTGTTTCTCTAGGGAGGAAATGCGTTGTTCCATAAAATACTTGAGGCTTTGATGATATGCCTTAATTTGGAAGTGTTTCCCCAATAGATAAGGGAACCAAAGATCAACGACATGTAAAATAGCCAACATTTCCTTTTCATACATTGACGTTCCCAAATTTCATTTAGAAAGTTTTTTGCTGGTAAAGGCCAAAGGCCGACCCTCTTTCATAAGGAAAACACCAATTACTTTCCCTGAAGCATCACATTCTAGGACAAAGGTCTTTGTGAAATCAGGAAGGGCCAGGACTGAAGTGGTGCACATGGCCATCTTCAAGGTTTGAAAATCTTGACCAGCTGCTGGAGTCCAAGTGAAAGAATTATTTTTAAGGAGTGTAGTGAGAGGTGCTGCAATATTTCCATAATTCTTAACAAACTTGCGATAATAACCTGTTAAGCCCAGAAATCCACGCAATATTTTGAGATTATTTGGGTGAGTCAAGTCTGGCATAACTTCAATGTTTCTAGGATCCACCCTGACATCGTCCTTGCCAACAAGATGACCCAAGTACTCGACTTCTGAGGTGCCAAAAGCACATTTAGATTTTTTCAGGAAAAGTTGGTGTTGGGAGAGTAGATGGAGAACTCAATCCACATGAGGAAGATGGTCTATCCAGGGTTTTCTATAGATGAGGATATCATCAAAGAAAACTAAGACAAAATGATGGATAAAAGGATGGAAAACATGATTCATGAAGCTTTGGAAAGTGGAGGGAGACTTACAAAATCCAAAGGGTATGACCAAAAACTCATAGTGGCCCTCATGAGTTCTAAAGGATGTCTTAGGAATGGCGGCCTCTTTCATACGGATTTGGTGGTAGCCAGAACAAAGATCAAGTTTAGTAAAGAACTGGGCACCACTCAATTCATCCAAGAGATCATCAATGATAGGAATGGGAAATTTGTATGTAATGGTGAGCTTGTTGAGGGCGTGAAAGTCAGGACACATGCACCAAGAACCTTCTTACATAAGGTCATATTCAGGAAGGTCATCTATATCCGTAAGGTCATCAAGCATGCACATCATCTCGGGATATTTTCCCAACACCATATGATTATGAACTTTATCTTTGGCTATATCGTGGATTGAATACATGAAGTAATCATTTGGTGAATCAGAATACTGGGGCTGAGCTGGAAAAATCTTGGGGACATTGATATTTGTCCTCTTCGGCACTAATGGAACATCAAGTCTTTGGATGGCCAGTTCCTCTTTCCTACTAATATTTTTCATCACTTCATTGACTGAGTTGGTCAGAATATCTAGTTTCATTTCTGAAGATATCAAACGTTCCTTTTCTATTATGTCTTTCATCAATACTTTATATTTTGTCTTTCTGTTCAACAAGTTATCTTCCACATAGACTGCAACCTTTTACATGTCTTCAAGTGTTGCAGTGTTCCTTTCTCTTAATTGGAATGCCATCTTAGGATCGAAGGCATCTGGGAAATGCAAGTGAGTTGATCCTGGTGGTGGCCTTATATCAACAGATATTGAATGTTACACCTTATCGAGCCTTGTTGAAAACTGATGTACTGCCTCCCCTAGCTATCTTTTAAAATGGTCATATTCTTCTAGGATGAGAAATAAATTTCTCATGATCACCCATCGATCTAGGAAAATTTTCACAAATTGATGAAAATTATCAATGCTTGCAGCTGGAAGATTCTTAAACCAATTTTTAACATTACCTTGCAATGATAGGGAAAACATCCTGATACAGACATCATATGATTCCACCTCAAACAGATCAAGAAAATCCTCAAGACTTTCGATGTTCTTTTCAGCAGTGATATTCACATTTTCTCCATCAAACCTAGGCAGATTATTGCTATAATTGGTAGGGAGGTTATGGAGGATAGGAGGAAAAACTAGAGGCTTGTATCCATCTAGGAATTTTACAGGTATAGGAGGTAAAGAAGCGGTCTTATAACCATCTAGAGGTTTAGAAAGACTAGGACATAAAGCAGGAGGCTTATGTCTCACTAGGATTTCTAAAGGTGTATCTAGGATGTGCACATGTGTATGAGTATGTACATGATCTACAACTTGGGGCTTAGTCTCTTGAGGCTCATAAATTTGCAATTGATCAATGTAAGCTTCAGAAATGTACTCTTGACCGAGATCAGAATAAGATAGAACATAATTACAAATAAAACCAAAAATGTCTTGAATACAATTTGAGGTTGAATACTTGATCCTTCCAGATTGCTTTGTCATGTCAGGTTCTTCCTCTAATGGAGTATTCAGATTGGAACTGATCTGGAGATTGGAGTCTCCAGGTGAATGATCTCAAACTTCTTGTGTCTGATCACTTTCCACCATTAGTAATCAGATCTGGAACTTGCTATGATTTTTGAGGAACAGTTCCCCAGTATGGTCTCCATTATAATATCCCTCTGTAATTTTCCCAAGGTTGTGGATGCAGTCACAGAGGTAACATCAAACCACTTGGAGTCCAATATCTATCCCTCCAAGACCCAGAGAGGTCTCTCTCTATCTAATTTAGCTTTGTGTTAGGGAATATATTAGGCTAGGTATAACTGTACAGGGTTTCGATTGTGAGAAATGGAGTAAGGACCACGAAGGGAGACTATTGGGAAATGGATTCACAACAACATGTTCAAATCCTTTTATGTAAGATGAAATTGTAGGGCTAGGTAGCTAAAACACTGGATCTTTGGGATTAAATGGAAAGAAAAATAGGATATATGAAACAAATCAATATTCAGATGGGAAGCAATTAAGAATTCCCCACCTGTCTACCAGAGGAAAACATTTAACTTATCCAAAGTCAAGAAACATAGCATATATTCCAACGAACTATGTTATTCTTTTCTATATTGCATAATTTATAAAGAAAAGTGATTGTGGAAACATGGAAATTAGTTACATAAAGAAATTACACATCACCATGGCCTTTAACACAAGAATCATGTAGCTTTTTATTGCTTGGAGATCAAGAACATGCTCACTGTGAGCTTACATCATAGCATTGCTACTATTGCTCCTCTAATCCTACCTCTCTATACTCTATTAAAAAAATAGATATAAATAAAAAATACAATCCTTAGGCTCAGGAGACCAAATTCAATCATCCTGGCCGAAAATAGAAAGTAAATCCCAAAATGATCTGAACTGAAATCTGGGTGGAATATGCTGAGAACATGGCTACACTTCAGACATTTGTTTCTCCTCAACGGTGACACCTGTGTATAAAATGAAATGTTTTATTTTATATGAGAATGTGATGGACAAAAACCTCTTTCGTTTTTTTTCAATTTCATCTCCAACTTGCCGAAACAACTCTCGCACAATCATGTCTAAAACCAGAAAAAAAGGAAGACTGAAAAATAGGGCTCGGAGATGGATTTGATTATCCCTTCTCATGACACCTGTGTACACTATGGGAGAGGTTTTTGTTCTCCATCCCTTTTCAAACAGAAATCTCTCTCAGATTTTGAAAATTAGTCCCCGTTTTCCTGGACTCAATCTCAGAAGAGGAACAAGTAAAACTGGAAAAAAATGATTTTATTTGGGAAAAAACGATTTTTAGAGGGGTAAAGTGGTATATCGGACCCCCTTGAGGTGGTAAATGGTATCGAAAGGGGGGAATATGAGTTCACCATGAGTTGACACTTGTCCCTAGCAATACCACTTGCTAAGATCCCCTTGGTGGTGATGTGACTTGAGGGGGGGTCTAAGTTATAAGGGGGAGCGAGTGAGTGTTATAACTTAGGATATAGATTTCAGTTTTTATGATTTTTATTTATTGTTGTTTCTTTTATTTTATTTGTTTATTATTTGTTTATGTTATATTGTATTTTGTTTTTATTTATGTTTTATTTTATTTTGTTTTAATTTATGTTTATTATATTTTTGTTTGTTTTTAATTATATATTTTCTTTAATTTGTTAATATTATTTTTTTTTATTTTTTTTTTATTTTTTTTTAATTAATGTTTGATTAATCAAACACTGACCTAATTAATAACTTTAAACAACTAACTTAATTACTAATTATTAATTAATTATTAACAAGTCTAACATAGCTTTATAAATCTAACTATAATAAATTTAATTACTAACATTATTAACCTATTGTTTTTTTTCCTAAGCTTGTTTATTCATGCAGGGATAAAATTGGTGAAGGGGTGAAGAAGTGAAGGGTGAGGGATTGAAAGGCGCAACGATGGATGAAGGATCAAGCGAAATGAATGGAGGGTAAAATTGAATCAACCAAGCCCAACAAGCCATATGTCTTCATCACGGGAGCAACGCCAAATAAGCAACGGAGGAATCAAGTTACCTATGATTATAGGAACCCAACAATTGTAAGATGTTTTTAGAGTATGTTTGTAACAACCAAATGGACGCAAAAAATATTTTCTATAGTAGCAATTTTCAACCACTAAAACAAGTAAGTAATTTGAATAAAATTCACAAATTGGCAATAGAAACATAATGATGGGTTACTAGCAAATTTCCATGGTTGAAATGCAAGTTAAATTAAAAAATATAGAGTGGTTTTCTACAGCCCTAATGAATTTATATTTGAGTTATTACAAAAATAATATCTCCTTGGAAAAACAAGATGCTCTAGTGGCTCTCTTGGAGAAATTTCTATTTTCGACACACTAGTTCAGTGGGAGTTAACTGACTAGTTCTATTTTAGACTTTCTAATCTTAGACCATCACTATTGTTCATGCATTCCTAATTATAGGATGTCATTTATCATATGAGTGAAGATCACTCACTCATTGATTAGATCATAATATACATTGATTCTCATTCTTCATATTGTATCTCTCTTTCTTTTCTTGATAAGTTTTGTTTGTGTATGATTTAACTAAGTCTCATGTGCAGGTTTCTATGAAACAGTGACATGGTATCAGAGATGAGCTTCTTGGAGCAACCGAGGCAAGCCATAGAAAGGGGAAAGAGTCCTTGAGTAAACCTAGTTTCCAAAATTTTTGCGACCTATACCTATCAAAAGGTGTGATGATTGGAATCTTTGTGGCCTATCCTTGTCAAAGCATGCGACGATCACACTCAAACTTAAGAAAATTTCTTTTTCTGGACATCATCGCGACCTATACACAACCAAGGTGCAACGTCGTCGCACTGTGTTCTTCATCCAGGGTGTGATGATTCAGTTTTTGAAAATCGTCACACAGTGTCCTTCACTAGGGTGTGACGATTCAACATCATCACACTTTATTCTTCTCTAGGGTGCAACGATTAAGCAACTCTCCAAAAATTGGTTTTCTGCAATAAAATTATGATATCTCAAAATCTGCTATCTAGGTCAGGCTGAAATTTTTACGAGAGACGTATAACATAGGGATGCTCATGTTCACCAACAATATCCAAAACCCACATCATATTTTAGGATATATAGTTGTTTTATCATATCTATAGTTGTCATAGCACCGTCATTCATATCTCAGAATCCACGAGCTGGGTTTTCAAGATATTTTCAATATCAATAGCAGGGATGGAGACGATGCAATTTAATAAATCAAGTCTAGTGATAATATTCACATTGTACAACTATTTTGAATGGAAGTCGAAGGCCTCATTCCAACTTAAAAGAAAAGGAATGTATAATTTGACGATGGCGACAACTCACCAAAAATATCCAAAAACCACATCATATTTTAGGAGATATAGTTGTTTTATCATATCTATAGTTTCCATAGCACTGTCATTCATATCTCAGAATCTGCGATCTAGTTTTTTAGGATATTTTCAGTATCAATGGCAGGGATGGAGACGATGCAACTTAATCAATCAATTCTAGTGATAATACTCGCACTATACAACTATTTTGAATGGAAGTCAAAGGCCTCATTCCAACTCAAAAGAAAGGGACTGTATAATTTAATGATGGTGACAGAAACATAACCTACATCAACACTTGAGAAGACCAGATGGGTGAAGCGTAAGGATGAGGCCACAAGATTACTTCTTGAGTTAATCTCCATTGATATATGGTTTCATGTTGTTGCATGCAAGACTCCAAATGAGATTTGGACCACCTTGGAAGTACTCTTTGGAAAGCATGATGATATACGAGATCATATGCTTGAGGTAGAGAAGAATACCTTAGACCCTAAAAGTTTTGATAATATACAATATTTCTTTACTAAATTTAAATATTTGATTTTGAGCTTGGGTGAATGTGGTATTGACAAGTCTACACAAGAGAAACAACTTATTGTAACAATCTTGGCCAATCTAGGACAAGAATATGATGTATATGTCTCCAATTTCCATTCTGGAAGAGGTCTTTTGGGCACAAATTGGAAACTGTCTACGATGACTCAGTTCATTGATTCTCTCAGACAAGAGTACACAAAACTCATACAAATGGGCCTCATGAAATATCCCAAAGCACATGCACTCACCATGCATGATGGAAAAGGGTCATCCAATCATAAATCAAAGCAAAAATGAAAGGAGCCATTACATCCAAATTCAAAGGAGGGATATTCCAAACGCTTCAAGGATTCTTCAGGTTCCAAATATTCTTCAAATTCCAAAGGGAAGAAGAAGAAGGGAAAGAAGTTCACTTACTGTAATAAACCAAATAATGAAGAATCCACATGTATGAAGAAATAGATCGATCTTATGGCACAGACACTTCATCGGAACAACCTTGGAAACTTCATTCCAGAGGGAGTCAAGAAGAAGAAGGAAGAAGATCTTGCTCCTAAGAAAGGTAATCATCATGCTCTAATTGCAATTAATTCCTCATATGATTCATGGATTATATATTATGGTGCATCCCACCATATGGCAGTGAAAGAGGAATTTTTCTCTTCTTTGAGTCCATGCTCAAGACCCCCCATTCTCATGGGGGATGATACTCCGGTAGTATTAGAAGGATAAGGGGGAGTGGAACTCCACAATGGCCGTTTTGAGAATGTTTTACATGTTCCAAATATTTATATGAATCTTCTCTCAGCTTCTCAGATCACTCAGAAAGGTAAAACGATTGAATTTACATCAGATTCAGTTTCATTAATTGACATGCATGAAAATTCCATCATTGCAATTGGTGAGTTGGATCACAAGTCAAGGTTGTATCAATTCACCAAGTTTTCTGACAATGACTCCTCTATTCTACTTACACATAAGGAGAGTACTTTGCATGCACCTCCAGTGCAACATGCATATACTCATGTGCTTCCATCAGTTTCAGACATCAAAGATGATTCCATACACTCACATTTTGTACATGGAAATAAACAGGTAGTACAGCTAGATAAGAATCCAACATCGAAGCTTCAACATATGACCAAGAAGGAACAAACCACACTTCAGGAAGAAGGAAACATTTCAGGGAATACATTGGATTCGAGGATGACTCGATCTCAACATGAAGAGCCTTCTCATGTATTTTAAGCTTTAGAACCTGCGATGCCCATGCATTGCTATATGGTTCAATCTATTGATCCACATAACTACAATAGGGTTGTGTAAAATCAATTATGGAAAGAAGCCATGCAGAAGGAGCATGACTCACTCCTACAGAACGAACATTGGAATCTGGTTCCACTTCCACCAGAAAGGAATATTTTCAGGTGCAAATGGGTCCATAGGATCAAGAGGTACAAGACCCGATAGGTTGCCAAAGGAATTCATCAGCTCCATAAATATTTCTACATCTTCACGAAGACTTTTAGTGAGTAGAAGTTTCATACTTTACGGGATCGTCTTGCAGTGAACAACACAATTTCCTAGCAACTCTGCCATTTTCTTCTTTTGATGCATCGTCTTTTGAGGGGGTGTTTTGTTCCCACGTGGTTTTCCCTCTTTCCTCATTTTTATTCAGTGTTCATTAGTTTCATTGTACATGAGTACCTAAAATGGCCTAGTATCCGGGACTCAGTTTTTACTCCATAGTGATGTTCAGGGGGGTGTTGGAGAAATTTATATTTTCGGAACACTAGTTCAGTTGGAGTTACACTAGTTCAGTGGGATTTAACTAATTAGTTCTAATTTAGACATTCTAATCTTATACCATCTCTATTATGCATGCATTCCTAATTATAGGATGTCATTTCCTATATGAGTGAAGATCACTCACTCATTGATTAGATCATAATATACATTGATTCTCATTCTTCATATTGTATCTCTCTTCCTTTTCTTGATAAGCTTTGTTTGTGTATTATTTAGCTATGTCTCTTATGTAGGTTTCCATGAAACAATGACAGGATCAAGCAATATATTAGAGCATAAAATCAATTCCACTTCGAACAATTTGAAAATATCGTAAAATCAAACTACCCAATGCAAGCAATTTTATTTCTTCAATGAAAAAATCAGATTAGTTCTTTTAAAATATTGGGTAAATGGAGTCTTGGATGAAATATTTAGATCCATAAAATCCCTAGGGGTGTAATCCCTTTTAATCCATAGGGTATGTAATTCAAACCTAGGTAAATTTAGGAGGGTTTACACCGTTGTACTCGTCCTAACAACCTTGTCCAAAATTCACTTATGAACTAGAAATGAGATGAAGTTTGATGGAGGGTGTATTTACTTATACTCGGCCTAGGGTTCTAACTAGTAACACTATGAAAATGAGCAAGAAGAACTAACAAATTGCAGATTTTTCTTACCAATTCCAAGAGAGAAGCAATATAAAATCCTAGTTCACCAAGTAAATTCCACCACAAAGAAAGAGAGTGAGCCTCCAAGATGTGTGCACCGCCTTCGCTCCATAATATACCAAGATACCTCACCAAAATATATTTTCATAAGAGAGAGATATCCAAGTTTCCCAAAGAGGGCACAAATTTCAGCCAAGTAGTCTTCTCCAAATAAGATAGCTATGATAAAATGAAAAGGAAATGATCATTATTTATAAAAATATTCTAAAAAGTGTTTGGCCACTTAAATTTAGGGTAAACCACAAAGTAAGGGGCCAACCACCCTTACTTTTCACCTTTACAATATAATTTTAAAATTTCACATAAGAAAAACCCTAAAATATGACGTGATCTCCTTATTGAGTGGCGTTTTGGCACTTTGGTGAAGTCATTGGGGCTAAAGGAGATAGTGATAGGCCTACAAAGGCCATGTGTCCTCCATCCAAGGTCTTCTCCTCACTGCAAGGGATTTTCCCATCAAAAGTGCCAAGTGTCTATCATCACCACTAAAACCCTATCCCTAGTGTGACGTCAATCCCTCCAAATGTAAGGTTTTTACCTCCAAAGGAAAAATGTTACACTTGTAGGCACTAGGTGAGGTAATACAAGGTGTCTCTCAAGCCTCCAAAGGCTACCATCATCATATGATGTGTGAGACATGGTATCCAATCTGTGGGATTCATGCCCCAACGAAGCCCCAGGTAGGCTTGTTCTTCTAAAACTATCCACCAAGCAAGGTCCTACAAAGACAATGAATACGCCTTCCAAGGATATCAAGTCAAACGTATCAGGATAAGTAAATCAAATCAATAAAAGTGTCACCTAAGCATGTGCATCAAAAACCACCTCATCAAATTAAACAAGTGCTCAAAGACCATATGCATCTTGCTAAGTTTAGGTATGGGAGGGTTGACAAAGTGACCTATTGGGTGAATCATTCCCTATGTCGAGTAGTTCCCAAGTGGACCCCCCTGTAATCCATGTGGATAATATTAAGTGGATGGGAGAAATAATTTTGGGCATGGGGTTCATGACACACAAGGGATCGTAGTGTATCATTTGTGGGTGCCTTTGTAGAGGGTGTGTTGAACCTCTGTTTTCAATGCATCCTTTTTCCAAGCCCATTTAATTCCATTAATTAATTATGTTCAATAAAAACTAGGTACTCCCTGTGGGGTCATATATAGGTTGGGAGGAAGTTCCGCAATGTCACTTGAAGGGAGAGGTACAGAGAGTGCCATGGGGGTAAAGTATATCTTGTAACTCACTTGTGTAGATCCGTCAACAAGTGGGACATTTATATATATGTGAGTTTTTGTTTTCAATACTTTGAATGTTTAAGAGAAACATTTCATTGTTTACAATACCTCTTTTTGGAAAGCATATGGAAGGTTATGATTTGACTCTTATCTTTTTCCAGCTAAATTCCCTCTCGGCCTTGAGCCCCTTCTTCCCTTGAAATGAGAGACAATCCCTTCTTGGGTTAGTACACCCGAAAATACCAAAAGATAAGGAGGCAAGGGGATGAAGTTTGGAAAGTGGTAA
>JZKD02S1615966.1:260009-270940 GCA_000966675.3 Picea glauca
TGTACGTACCCCAAACAAGCCTTGGGTTCATTTTGGGCTACCATAGACCATTATCTAAAACATTGAACTCATTAATTCATCTCTCCATAAAAACAAACAAACACTCATTAGGTCGTGGTTATATTTTAAAAACAAAACATTGACAAAAGCCATTAACTCATCTCTCCATAAAAACAAGCAAACCCTCATTAGGTCGGCCATTCAAGACATCAAGTACACCTCCCAAGCCTATAAATGAACTAAAACATCTCATTTGTTTAGAAACCATTTTACCATCGACCATCTAATAACTGTGGAATGGTGCGCGGAACATAAAGCAATTACCCTCATATCTAGAATCCTACATCTCATTATTCAGATATATTTTCTTTACTCGGTTTGTTTTCGTTTTTATCACAAATTTCAGAAGCTGGAGCTTTGAACTTGGGTTTCCTGGTAAGACTGTTCTGCATCGCTGGAGATGTTAAAGTTTGGTTTTGATAAATCGTATAGAATGTTAGTTACAATACCTTGAAGAGTGGTATAGAATAACAGTGTCCAGCTATTTAGAAAATGGTTTTCTGTTCTAATTTATGCGAATTTTCAATTCTGTTTAGACCATATAGTACCTTTACATAAATGACCGGTCGAGGACACCCAGACATGGTTCCAGACTGTTTTGGTCCAGTTATGCGGCATCCTTTAGGGACTCATCCTCAGGAACAACCTCAGCCTATTGAGCTTCTGGAACGGAGATTGGCAGGTCAACATGAAGAGTTACATAGGCTTGTAGTGGATAATCGGAGGCTCCGTGCAACGCATGTAGCTCTAAGAGAGGAACTTGCTGGTACCCAGCAGGAATTGCAGAAAATGCATGCTCAGATGGCGATTATTCAGGGTAACAAGGGGCAGCAATTTAGAGGCTTAATTGACAAAACAACAAAGATGGAAGATGAACTTCAGTCGGGCGAACAACAACATACTCAAGATGACGCACAAAGCCTGACGTCAATGAGACAGGATCTGACAGGCCAAGTGCAACAGCTCACCGCGGAACTACATAGAGCTCATCAGAGACTTCAGCAGATCCCTGCTTTACACGCTGAAATGAACGGACTCAGGGAGGAGTTACATAGTGCAAGGTACTTCAATAATGCTAAATTATTAGTTTAGTCAAGCATTGCATATATTGTTTTTGTGTCAGCTCTTGTGTGGGAGGGAATTAAGTTTTTGGTACGTGGGTACTTCTATTCCCCAGGCTGTCCCGATACCCATTTTACGACATCCTCCTTTATTAATGAAAAATGGCGGACCAATGTACCTGTAGTTCAAAATTTTTTATCCATATTGTTCCGTATTTCTGCCTATGCCTGCACCATATGAGATTTTGGTTTTGCGTCACGGAATCTCACTGTTGTATGTTTTTGAATGAAAGGAATCTCAATGTTACTTATGGTGCTAGTCCTGTTGCTGGCCGAGCTGGATATGATGCACCTCGGGGTGGTGGTTCACAGGTGATATTTTATTTCATAAATCTTTGTTTTTTTTTTGTGTTTTGATTTGGTATCAATTTTAAATGTTATTTTGAATTCAGAAGGCTGTTAAACCTGAAAATGCTCCGACTTATGCTATTGGGCCTGTGAAACAGTTGTGGTCCATTATTTCATATCTCTTGTTTGGCCGTGGTGGATATGATGTGCCTCGACGTGGTGGTTCACAGGTGTGGTCCTTTATTTCACATATCTTGTTTTACATTTTTGGCTGTATTTTGAGTATTTTTACTTGAGTTTTAATGTATGCCTTATGAAATTCAGATGCCAGTTGCCCCTGTGAATGGCAATCCTTATGGAGCTGAACCCACCCCTGCTCGAGGAGGTTATGACAGACCTGGAAGTGATTCTAATTCTCTGAGATGAGCTACGATGGTGTCTTGTAAATCTAGTTGGCTTTTTCCCTTGAATCAGAAATATGGTTTGAGATTAGTTTTAGGCTTTATGTAGGTTCACTTAAGTTATTATTTGGATGGAAACATTCTGCTTTAGAGAAGAATTCAATATTTTTATTAATTTTTTCCAAGTTTATATATTTTAGATATTTCATGAATCTGAGAGTTATCATTGTTTTAGTTTTGGTTTTGAGAACAACTAAAAAAATGTGGAATTTTAGTTGGGAACTTTTGGATATAATTGTAACAACCATAAATCTATATGTTTATGAAGTTTGGTGTTAAATTATTTGCAAGGAAACTACAGTAAATCTGTTAGCAATGTATCTTAAATAACTTTTAAAATTAAGTTCAATACACTTTATTTTATTTGTTTTTTGGAAGGGGTTTCAACTAATAAGAGTAAGGTTATGATTAGATATTTAGTTTATAATAAAAATATAATTAACATGAATAATGAGAAGGTTTTCATTATTATACTTCAATATTAGTAAAAGTCACTCAAAGACATGAAATGCAATTTTTGAATTAAACTACATAATACTTGTGGGAAGAAAACAGATAGGAAAATAAGAAATATAATATGAAAGAATATTATTAAAGTTAATCTAAAATTTATTTGCAATTTCACTCAAATCCATATTAACCTCAAATCATCAAAGATAAAAAGGATCAAATCCTTGAAGCTCAAAAATCTTATCCAAGTTTTACATAATGAAGAAGGCTTGCACCTAAACAAATTTGATCTCCCTCTCTCTTCACTTGATATATCTAATGTTCATATGGATCTAAGTTATTATACAACAATTCATACTCACTTCGTAGATTTAAGGAGAAAAGTAACAAACAATTATGAAAATCTTTTCATTCTCTCTATTCACTTCAAGCCATACACTTCTATCGATTAGAATGATAAATATATTGTTTTCAGAATTGGCCCCTCCAAATGACGTTCCTTTAATATTATCCATGGGATTTCACATAGAGTATTTATAAATCTCACTTATGTCGTGGGTTTCCCTACCTCCACGTTCCCCAAATTTGTAAAATATTAAATACATCAAGATTATTCAATAGACACGATAAAGGATCTCCTTGGTACAAAACCCCCAATAGGGATGAAGTGGAGAATAGTAGTGTTGTTAGTGATTGAAGGTGGAGAATAGTAGTGTTGTTAGTGATTGATCATTAATATGAAGTTGAAGTTCGTTATAATATATTAAAATTAAATAGAAATCCAAACAAAAACTTAACATTCCCATTTTATATTAGGTTTTCATATAAAAAATAAGGGTATTCTATGTAGATGACAACCTTTTGAATATTTCTTAGTTGTGATAGCAAAGCTTCTTGCAAATTCATTGAATAATAAAATTTTAAATTAGAATGGCTAAGATGCCAACCTTGCATAGAAACCCATCAATCTTAGTATCAAGAGTGGGGAGTCTGTATGATCTAATAGGAAATACGTTGTTTTAACATTATTGGGGACTTGGAAATATTCTGTATGATCTAACATTATTGGGGACTTGGAAATATTCTGTATGATCTAATAGGAAATAGGTTGTTTTAACATTCTTGGGGATTTGGAAATATTTCTAATAATCTCGTTGTGGTGTATTCATTATGACTAGGTTTGCATATCACAAAGGAAAAAAAGATTAATTATCTAATAAATCTGAAGATTAATTATCTAATCATACAGATCTATGATGCACCACTTTCTGTTCTTATTTTTTGAATATCAATAGAGTTCTGTCTAGCTTTAATAAGGTCTCATTATTTCACATTAAACGAGAGGTGAATAGAAAGGTGGATCATTGGCCAAGGTTGCCTCACATCTTAGTTTGGGGATGCTTGTAAAAATTGGAGTGAATTCAGCAGTTTCATTGGAAGGAGGCGAGTTAGGGTCGACATGCATACTCAATGATGACACTTTCTCAGGATCAAACCAGAAACCTCAAGTTCTTTGGTTGCTTTTACCTGTTGCTATTTGGTTCAAAATCCATTCTTTATGTTCCCAAGGAAATTCTTCATTTATGTTTATTAAAAGAGTTGGAATTGGACATAATTCTTGGTGGTTTAATTTCGGAATTGCAAATCCATGCTTTATGTTTCCATGGAAATTCTTCATTTATGTTTATTAGAAGAATTAGAATTGGACATAATTCTTGGCGGTTTAAGGTTGGAATTGAAAAATTTTGTTGGGAGTTCTTTTGGTCTAGAACCCATAGTTTCTTTGTGGTCACGATGGATAATATCGAGTGGAGAGAAGGGAGGAATATGATGTGCAAGCATGAAGAGGCCAACCAAGAAAATAGTAATGTTTTTCATAGAATCTCCACGAAAATATCAGAGTTGGAGCAAGTAACTGTAGGTAATGCACTAACTTTTATGAACCTGCTTCATTTTCATATGTATCGAAATGATCCACTCGAGGCTTAATTCCAACAACTACAATTATTGGTTCTTCCTAAGCTAATGAAGTTTCTTTCTCGGGCCTTGAATATTTATGACTCGGTTAATTCCATTCATCAAATTTCAAGGGAGGAATAAATAGTGGGTTTTTTCCACGACCCTATGGAAGTGAAAGACCTGGGATCCCTTCACTCCACCGAGAAAAAGGAAACCCAGTACTATGATTTTCCCTGACTAGTTATGTATTTCAAAGTTGTACTATTTTTGGGTCAATTTATGAAAAGAATCACTAGTTGTAATACTTCGAAAATTAGTTTAGATAACGTTATAGGATCTAAGTCGGTGTATTTGAAAATGGTGAAAATGAAAGTATCAATTTCATAATTATTTTTTTAATCCACCACCTGTTTTATACAATAATTTATGAGTATGTGCATGTACATTGATGGTAGGATTAGACATCATTCTCCTTCTCTACACACATGATACTTTTCTTTACCTTTAGAATCTCAAATATGTCTATACTAACTGGTAGACATATGTTTTGTCTACACTAATAATATCATGGAACAATTTCATTTTTATGAGTATAAGCTAAATCATAACTATAATGTTAAAAAAATAAAAAAGGAGGTTGGGAAGCTTGTTTCAGTTTTGATAACAATTAGAAAGTTGTTGAATTTTGGTTGTAAGACCATAATTAGGTACTTAAATTACAAGAAAAATATACTTAACATGAAGATTGAGATGTTTTTTTATCGTTGTAAGTCAATATTTGTAAAAGTCACTCAAGAACATGAGATGCAATTTTGAGGTTAAGCTATAGGATCTAAGTCATATATTTGAAAATGGTGGAAATAAAAGTACCAATTTCATAATTCTTTTTTTTTTATTTTATACAACAATTTATGAGTATGTGCATGTAAGTTGATGGTAGGATTAGACATCATCCTCTTTCTCTATGCACATGATACTTCTCTTTACCTTTAGAATCTCAAATATGTCTATACTAACTGACACACATATGTTTTGATTACACTAATAATATCATGGAAGAATTTCATTTTTATGAGTATATATTAATTGATTCTCATGATAAGCTAAATCATAACTATAATGTTGAAAAAATAAAAAGGGAGGTTGGGAAGCTTGTTTCGGTTTTGATAACAATTAGAAAGTTGTTGAATTTTGGTTTGGGAAATAAAGAAGGTTCTCTTGGACACTTTTGTTACACTAATGATTTTGTATGTTTATGAGGTTTGAGGCTGTAGTATTTGAAGGGAACTTGGAGGAAAATAGAAAAAATCTACAAGATGTTTCTCATAAATAACCTTGAAATTAAGTGCAATACAACTTATCCTATCCCCTTTTTGGAAGTCAAGATTCCAACTAATAAGGGTAAGACCATAATTAAGTACTTAAATTACAAGAAAAATATACTTAACATGAAGATTGAGATGTTTTTTATCATTATAAATCAATATTAGGAAAAATCACTCAAGTACATGAGATGCAATTTTGGGATTAAACTATATAAGAAGCATGGGTAGAATACAAAAAAGAAAATGAAAAATAAAATGTGAAACATATTTTTAAAGTTAATTTAAAATTTCTTTGCAATTTCACCCAAATTCCTTTCAACCTCGTATATATCAAGGATTAATATGGATTGAATTCCTCAATATAATGAAGAAGGTTTATACTTAAAGAGATTCGATCTCTTTATCCCTATCTACTTGATATATTTAATGTTAATATGGTTTTAGAATATTAGACAACAATTCATATTTATGAATAATTTAGATCCTTATATATATCATATTTTTTTTTTCTTAAATTCACATTTTTAAAAAATTTACTTGTTTATATATATCAATTTGTTTATATATATCAATCTAGATTCATCTTAAATTTAATAAATATTTTAATCCATCAAATATATGTAAATGCAAAACACATCCTCATATATTTTACTCAAACTTTTTTATTCGAAAAAAATTTAACATTTGTCAACAACCAAAACTTGATAAATCAAAACTAAAATAAATCTAAACAATTAAAAATAATATAATATAACTAACTACCAATTTTATTCTTTTATTTTTATATTGATTTTGTGATTTGTTTATTTATTAATAGATTTATGTCACGCTAACAATACTGACATTTATTACAATATACTCTTTTTTCTTTTTCTTTTGGTCTATCACAATGATTTTTGGTTAAATATAGTAACATTAGTAATTATTTATATGTTTTTTTAAAAATTATATCTGTAATTTTTTCTTTAATAATAGATTATACAAAGATGTAAAATTCTTCAATTATATATAGAGAGAGATAGAGAGAGTTTAAAAATCTCTAATCTAATATTTTTTAAATGCGTGACAAATAATATTTGAGCCCTCCAATTTTTGGGGAGAGATAAGAAGTCTCACATTTGGCTCATGACCACTTGAACTAACTTGTTTTTTTTTAAATGCCACTTATCAACTCCATATTAAACTTGAAATGAATTATGCTAAACACAAAAGGAATGACATGTGACCACAAAAATAATTACAAGTATCCCTCATACTAAGCACCACACCATTTAAATGTTTCAACAATAAGAATTATTTTTCTTTGAACACACACATATAGAAAGTTGATATTATAATATTTTACTTAAGGTGGACATTGAATATTTCATTTATGGTGAACATTGAAATACAGTTTTGTTATTATTATTTTTTAAATGGAACATGCCATTTCCATGTTAAACATTGAAGGAATTACACATCTCCTTTATACTGAGATGTAAAAAATAACTATCAACGAAATAAGAAAAAAATATTTTATTTATGACTTAGAATGAATTTTTTTTTTAATATTTCTTTTAAATGCTATTTGCCAACTTTGTAATGAATTGCACATCTCTCTCATACTAGAATGTAAAAGACCCCTTTGCACACAATATATAACTTTTTAATTTTAATATATATATATATATATATATATATATATATATATATATATATATATATATATAAAGTGGATAATTGAATATTTTTATGGTTGACAATGAAATATTTTTTTGTTATTAATAAATTTTTTGAATTTCACATGTGAATTATATGTTAAACATCCAAAGAACTACACATAGCTCACATAGTAGGTCGTAGAAAGGACATGTGGACCTAATGACCTATAAAACTAGAAACAACCACATTAATAATATTAATGTGTTTCTATATGTTTCTATATGTATATTTAGCACATTAATAATGTTTTTCCTATAGTATGTGTTAAATATATTATCGACATACAAGTTCTTATTATTAATGTGGTTGTTGCTAGTTATCCATGGATGCATAAAAATATCTTCAAATAATTACAATTAATAAATGAATAATTAAATGAAATAAAGTTTACACAAAAATTATTATTCTATTTTATTCACTTATATTAATGTTACACTATAATGTTATAATGTTATTGTAACATTGTATTAAAAATTGTATTATTTTATAATATTAAACATAAATTAGATTAACTTACATAACAATTTTTTTCCCCATGGGTATAGTTATCTGTAAAAGTTTTTAACAAAATCAACATTTCAGAATAGTCTCACAAAAACTTCATTGTCACAAAAATTATTAAAAAATAATATCAATAATTTTATGTTCAAGAAAGGATTCACCTTGAAAAAATTTCAACATTTAGCTATCAACATATAAATTGTTATTCCAATAAAAACTTGAACTTAATAAAAAAAAAAATTGCATTCAAAACATCAATTACCTTAAGAAAAATGAAAAAAATGATTCAAAACATTGTTTAGGTGCTCTAGAAAACCATGAAACAAGCGATGAATTGTGTTAAATATGTTCGGATGAAAGAGAACTTATACGATTTGGTGCAAAATGAAACGATACGATGTGTCTTTTAATTTTTTCCAGCCGACGAAATTCTCTCGCCCATCTTTCGACCGAAAAAAGGGTTTTTGGCCAAAATGCTAGGAAACCATTTAATTTTAACAGATTCCGTTACAATTACGTTTTTTGGCCGAAAGAAATTCTTTTCGGCCGAAATATTCTTTCAAACAAAAACTAGAAAATGGAATTGTTTGCAGGAACCAGAGAATCCCCTCTAGCTTACCTAAACTTTGGAGGTTGCAGACTCTTGCAAATACTCATAATTTGGTTTCGAAAATGATACCAACATTTGAAAAATCGTATCTACTTTCAATTCCTATAATGTTTTTTCATTTTCATTATTTTTATCTAATTTTATTTAATTTTTAAAAAAAATCACATAATATTTTCAGCTGACATTATGATTCAGTGAAACAAATACTCGTATTTCTAAAAATAGAAAGTGAAAAATTTAGAAAAATATATATTCATAATACTTAAACTATTATTTTCAAGGTATTTTTAGATTTTACTTTTAAGTAAAAATTAATATAGACACAAGGTGGGGGAAAACATTTTTTTTAAAATCTGCAACGTTGTTAGCTTGGTCAACTTCAAAAAAGTCTAGAAATTATAATATCCATTCGTTATATTAAAAATTATAGACATAATAAAATAGAGCCTATGTAGATTGTTGCAGTATATAACGCATTATCATTCCTTTCATGTTTAAGGAACATACTATTAAACAATTGTCAAATTGACATATCAAATCTCGATAAAAAAAATTGAAAAATAATGAGTGGAAAGCTAACAAAATTATTCACAAGTTCATTTTTTACTATAAAGTGAAATTCTAAATAAAAAAAATACATTTGTATACCGGAAGTTGAATAACTTGTGAAAATACAGTTTTGTTTCTCATAAAACAAGAAAATTTGACACCCATCTTCATGATTTCACCCATTCTATGTTTTAACTTACATGAACACAGTTTATACACAACTTTATTATTCATCAATAAACATATATTAATATTAACATAAATATTGTAGTATTATGTTCTAACATTTTTATAATTATTATATTTGTTATTATATTGTCACAACATTTATAAAATTTTATATGAAAAATAGGTTATAATATAAAATTTTAATAATGAGTAATATATTATAACTTTAATATATAATAATAATAATAATAATAATAATAATAATATAATACAATATTATCTTTCCACATTAATGGCTATGTGACATTGCAATGTTCAATAATGTGTTTTTTCGCATTGTGACGTTCATGAAATGTGATTTCACATTATGAAATTTATTAAAGGTTCTCTCGTATTAAAATGTTGGTAAATGATTTTGTTGGGTTGTGACATTGTTCAATGGTTATGTCAAATTGTAACATTCATTTTGGAATACTTTATAATATGGATATGTTTGATTGTGATCTCATTGAATGGCTATGTGACATTCAGACATTCATCTTGGTTGACTTATGTCTTCTTCCTACATTAATGAATAGTTATGTCGCATTATGGTGTTGATCAAATGTGATGTCACATAGTGACATTCATAAATGATTTTGTGACATTGCAACATTCATCAAGGGTTATTCTAAATTGTGGCATACTTTATGGTTATTCCAAATTGTATCATTCATCTTGTTTCATTAAAAATTGTGTCATATTGTGGTGTTAATTAAATTTCATGTCACATTCTGATGTTCATTAAGGGTTTTGTTGCATTCTAATGTAAAATAAATGTGATGTCACATTGTGACGTTCATAAAGGATTTTGTCGCAGTGCGACATTTATCAATAGGTAAAATCTATAGTCAATAGTTCATCCGTTATGTATCATTTTTTAGACATAGATATCACGTTGCGAAATTAATTAAATTTCACATCACATTTTGATGTTCAGAAAGGGTTTTGTCGCATTCTAATGCAAAAGAAATGCGATGTCACATTCTGGCAATCATAAAGGATTTTGTCTCATTTTGACATTTATGGAGGGTTATGTCTGATTGTGACATTCCTTAATGGTTAATGGGTATGTTTGATTGTGATCTTCCTCAATGATTTTCTGACATTGAAACATTCATCTGGGTTGACTTGTGTTGGATTCCTATATTTGTGAATGCTTATGTCACATTGTGGTGTTGATCAAATGTGATGTCAAATTGTCACATTCATAAAGTATTTTTTCAAATTACGACATTCATTGAGGGTGATGAGAAATTGAATTTGGTCTATTGTTTTTGTGCATATTGCATCATTCCTAAATGGTTATGTCACATTGTGATTTTCATATGTTAAATATAGTTGAACATGATTGATTTTATGAGCATATTCAATGCAATTGAGAAAGATTGACTATGGATGATGTTAAGAACCAAATATCAAAACAACATAAACACCTCAAAATAAGTACTCAATGCCTTGACAAAGAGATAAATTCAGATAATAAGCCTGTTTGAGGGGGAAACCTCCTTATACATCATATGAATTCACAATTACAAGGTGATTCCAAATGAAAAGGTCTCCTTGGTATATATAGGAGATTAGGAGGTACAATTACAACTAATGGACCCAAGACAACATAAATAAAATAAAAATACTAATGTAATATGACCCAATTAAGGGGTAATGTGCCACGAATTAGGGATTAAAATTCCCCCCC
>JZKD02S1615966.1:270986-290875 GCA_000966675.3 Picea glauca
GAGTAGTTCTGGATGCTTCTGTGTAAAAACCTCATCTTCCCACATGGAATCTTTAGCAGGTAGTTTCTTCCACTTAATGAGATACTGTGAAATTGATCTATTCCTCAACTGGAAAATTCTTGTGTCAGTGATAGCTTCAGGCTCCAATATGATTTTTCCTTCCTCGTGTAGTTCTAGCAATATAGTTTGAATTGGGATATTTTCACCTATAACCTTCTTTAATCTTGAAACATGGAAAATAGGGTGTACTCGCGAAGATGCATGAAACTCTAATTTGTATGCCATAGTACCAATATTTTGCAACATCTTATAAGGACCATAGTGCTTCAGTGATGATTTATTACCCTTGTTATCTTTATTGAGGGGCATATATTTGTATGGTTGTAGTCTTAAAAATACCCAATACCCTACTTTAAAACTTCTTTCACTATGATGTTGATATGCTTTTTGTTTCATGCAATTTTGTGCCATGGTTAGGTTGTCCTTTAAGACTTGGAAGACTTGTTGTTGATGCTCGATATGATATTTCACTTCTTGAACCTTATATTTTTATTTTAGAAAAGAAGTAATGGAAGGTGGGTGATATCCATAAAGCACCATAATGGTGTCATTTTTGTTGTAGTATGAAAGGAAGTATTATACCACCATTCTGCAAAGGGTAAACACTTGAACCATTGTATTTTTTATTAGAAAAAAAGAAATGAAGGCATCCTTCTAGACATTTTTTCATTATCTCATTTTTCCCATCATATTGAGGATGATAAGATGAGCTATGAGATAATTGAGTACCCAAATAAGAAAATAATTTATCAAAAAATTTCTAGTGAAGATGGGATCTCTGTCACTTACAATAATATTTAGGATTCCATGTAGATTTTGAATTGTCTCCATGATTGCAATAGAAACTGTAGTGGCTTTGAAAGGGTGAGAGAGTGCACAAAAGTGTGTGTACTTGGTAAGTCTATCAACAATCACCATGATGACACTCTTTCCTTCATAGTTTGGTAACCCTGTGATGAAATCCATGGAAAAATCCTCCCAACAATGACTTGGAATGGCTAATGGTTGTAAAATACTTAGGGTCTTAACTGTTTCCACCTTATTTTGTTGGAAGACCAAGCATTCTTCCACAGACCTTTTGTAGTGCACCCTTTTAGCTACCATGGCTTAATTGCTAATAAAAGAAGACTATAACACCACTCTATACATAACTCATACAGGTATTATAATCCCATTAATTTAAGAAAATAAACACCTTCTACACAGAGTATTCATATGAGTTACTACCATAATTAACAATCAATAGCATTTCATACTAATTCATATACACAACGGAAATCATGATAACATAAGAAGTAGAGTCATGCAAAAACATGATTAAAACATAAACAAA
This sequence comes from Picea glauca, assembly GCA_000966675.3. NCBI lineage: Eukaryota > Viridiplantae > Streptophyta > Pinopsida > Pinales > Pinaceae > Picea > Picea glauca. The sequence goes on from JZKD02S1615966.1 coordinate 272,380, forward strand.
TACTTATCTTTTTAATAGTGGTAGAATCCACCAACCAAGTGCAGGCCTTCCACAAACCTCCCAGCCTTAGACCACACTACTCATCAGCTCAGCAGTGGGTCACCCCCGAGCTGGGACTAAGCTCCACCCCTAGGCAAGGAATCCTAGGCTAGGCTGAGGTTACAGGGAAAACAACACATAAAATATGGAAGGATTCTTCCTATGATACCATCTTACGCCCACTACTATCAGACTCTCATTCCCCATATGCTTGTTCTGCCTAGGAGTATACACCTTCACAAGCACATTCCATCGGTGTTAACCTCCCTCTCTAGGTCTCGGCAACATGCCGGATCAGGAATTCTCAGAGCCTGAAGCTGGTGCTAGACACTCTCTAGAAGAAACCTCTTCCAACAACATCCATCTCCCTCACCTAGAGAGAGATCACACACATGCTCAATCATAACTCGCACTGGTTGTCAAGCCAGGCACAGTCCAGCTCTGCATGGTTACCATAGCCAACTGAAAATAAAAACACGACCTCTCAAACAGGCTCAACAATGCCATCCTACACCCACTACTATCAAACTCTCATTCCCCACATGCATGTTCCGCCCGGGAGTATACACCTTCACAAGCAAAGTCCATCAGTGCTAACCTCCCTCTCTAGGTCTCAGCAACAGGCCGAATCAGGAAGTCTCGGAGCCTAAATCTGGTGTTGGACACTCTCTGGAAGAAACCGCTTCCAACAACATCCACCTCCCTCACCTAGAGAGAGATCACACACAAGCTCAATCAAAACTTGCACTGGTCATCAAGCCATGCACAGTCCAGTTCTGCGTGATCACCATAGCCAACTGGAAATACAAACATAGCCTCTCAACAGGATCAACAATGGCTCAAAGCCTCTTAGTGATGGTTCAGAGGAATTCCTTATGAGTAATTCCTGCAAGGGTCGACACAGTCTCCACGATTCAGAATGGAGGGTGAGACCAGCTCTTCAAAACAACACATGCTTTCCCACTGGTTCAACAATGGCGAAATGGTTCAGGGTCTTGGATTCAGAATAGAGCCTCCACGCATAGGTTCGATCAGTAGGGAAGAGGGTATGCACGGACTATCAAAGACAATACCGGGTTCTCCATTATCAGGAATGCACAAGGTATTCTTGCAGAGGTTGGGTTGGTCATACTATTCAACTCTCTCTACACGCTCTGGTAGTCGGGTGGAATGGAGGAGCGAGAGCCTTCACAGCTTACCTCGTCTGTTTGATTTGCATGCTTTAGGGTGGACACTTGTCACCCTTGAAACTGCATGCATTCCACCAACACGCGTCTCCCTTGCATGTTTCCCCCTTGCCAGAAACTTAGGATAGAACATAAAATGCACATGTCTTTTGGGATAATATTAAAATGTTATTCCCAGGCCTAAGCCCCCTAGGCTTAGCCCCTAGGCTCAACACTTATTCCCTTTTCCCACCTTCAGCCCCTAATTCCTTTCCCACCTCATGGATGCTTAGTCCCCCTTCACTCATTCATCGTGGTCGGTCTGCACATGGTGGTGTTTATGTTTTATTAATTGTTCTGCGTGATTACATATACAACATCAAGCTCCTGGCCTTCAACACTCAGGCTCCCTAGACTGACAACACATAAGCCTCCAGCTTATAAAAACTTTTCTCACCATCCTATAAAGCATAATTACAATTCCTTTCAAAACATGGTTTACAATGGGGTTCGGCCTTGGGGACACCAAAATCCCCCTCCCCTTATTTTTGCACTGTCCTCAGTGCAACTTTACACATCATCTGCAAGCTTTTCAAAAATTTTGAAAAAGATGCAGGTACTCTACCCGCACAACATCTGCATGCTCCCATGTCACGTCCTTAGGATCGTACCAGGTCCACTGGACCTTTACAAGCTCTATAGCTCGATTTCAGAGGTGTTTTCTTTTTCTGTCCAATATGCGCACAGGATGCACTTGCAGGACACCTTTTGGTTCCACCTAAATCACATTCCAATCAATAACATGATTAGCATCAGGTACATATTTCTTGAGGAGTGAAACATGAAACAAATTATGTATAGTCATAGATGCAGGTAATGCAAGCATGTATGCAACCGGCCATATCCTTTCTAGGATCTCAAATGGCCCACAAAATCTTGCTGCCAACTTGGCGCAACTTCCCAACTTTAGGGAACTCTTGTTGGTTTTCACTTTCAGGAAAACATGGTCACCCACTTTGAATTATCTATGGGTTCTGTTACTATCAGGGTAACTTTTCTGCCTGTCATAGGCAACTTTTAGATTATGTTTAATTTTTATCATTTGATCTTCCATCTCTTTGAGCAGCTCAGGCCCAACTAGTGCTCTGTCAGCTAGATTATCCCAGCTCACTAGAGTGTTTCACTTTCTTCCATAAAGAAATTTGAACAGGCTCATCTTCAATGATGCATGATACCCATTACTGTAGGCGAATTCTACCAAATGCAGGTAGTCTTCCCACCTTGATGGTTTATCCATCACATACATTCTCAGCATGTCTTCTATTACTCTATTCACTCTCTCTCTCTCTCTGTCCATCAAACTTGGGATGATATGTTGTGCTAAAGTTGAGATTCGTTTCGAATCCTTTGAATAGTCCTTTCCATAAATTCGAAGTGAATTTCGGGTCTCTATTAGACACAATTGTCTTAGGAATTTTGTGCAAGCGTGCAACTTCTTTTAAGAAGATATCAACAACATATGTTGCCCTGTGGGTGGTTTTCAGTGGAATAAAATGGGAAGCTTTAGTAAGCTTGTCCACCACCACCGTGATTGAATCATGCTGCTTGCTTGGTCTAGGAAATCCTGTGATAAAATACATTGTTATCACATCCCATTTCCTTTCAAGAATAGGTAAAGGTTGTAGCAACCTTGTTGGGTGCCTGTGCTTAGCCTTAACCTTTTGGCACTCCATACATCTGGCGATGTATTTCATGATTTCTTTCTTCAAACCCGACCAAAAATAATGGCCTTTGACTGTTGCCATAGTCTTATGATATCGAGGATGTCTAGCATAAGCCACGTTATGCATCTCCTTTAGAATTTCCATCTTCAATTCTCAGACATTGGGTACATACACTTTGTTTTTATACAGAAGTAAACCATCAGCTAACAAGGTGTAACCCTCCTTGGGCTGTGGTTCTTCACACTGCTGTAGCTTTGCTACAAGACCTTTATACTGCAAATCAGTATTTGCAGCTTCCAAAATTTTGTATTTCATCTTAGTCTGGTACATGCTAATGGTTGTAGCATGTAATTCGTGCACTTTTCTGCTGAGTGCATCAGCCACCCTATTTTCTTTCCCTTTGATATGCTTTATATCAAAGTCATATTAGCACAGAAACTCCAGCCACCTGATTTGCCTAGAATTTAAGGTCGGTTGATCAAATAAATACTTCAGACCATTATAGTCTGTTCTCAACTCGAATCTCTTGCCCATGAGGTAATGTCTCCATTTCCTCAAGGTGTGGACGATTGTTTCTAGCTCTAAATCATGAGTGGCATAATTCTTCTCATGTTCCTTCAACTTTCGGGATTCATAACAAACTACAAATCCCTCTTGGCTGAGAACTCCTCCCAGCCCCTCCTTACATGCATCTGTGCACACTATGTAATCCTTGTTTGGATCTGCAATATTCATAATTGGAGCACTAGTTAGCAACTACTTCAATCGTTGGAAGCTGCTCTCACATTCTTCAGTCCATTGGAACTTCTTTTCCTTCCTTTGCAAGGAAGTGATAGAATGAGCTATCTTTGAGAATCTGTCTATGAACCTCCTATAGTAGCCCGCAAGTCCCATAAAAGATCTAACTTCTGCCACATTCCTTGGCGCTAGCCATTCTCGAATGGCCTATACCTTCTCAGGATCCACAACGATCCCTTCTTCAGATATAATGTGTCCCAAGTAATGGATTTGCCTTTGGTAAAAAGAGAACTTGCTCAGTTTTGCGTACAACTGGTGTTCTCTCAACACCTACAACACCATTCTCAAGTGTTTCTCATGTTCTTCCTCTGTCCTGGAATACACCAAGATGTCATCCAGGAAGACTATGACAAACTTGTCCAAATAATCTCTGAACACTCCATTCATTAAACATATGAAAACAGCAGGCGTGTTGGACAACCCAAATAGCACAACTGTGAATTCATAATGACCGTATCTTGTTCTAAAGGCGGTCTTGCTGATGTCCTCATCCTTTACTCTCACTTGGTGATATCCTGATCTGAGGTATATTTTTGAAAATATTTTTTCATCCTTCAACTGATCAAAAAGATCATCAGTCCTTGGCAGAGGATACTTGTTCTTGACAGTAACCTTATTCAACTGTCGAAAATCAATGCATAGCCTCAATGTCCCATATTTCTTCTTCACGAATAGGACTAAGGCTCCCCATAGTGACACACTGGGGTGAATGCAACCTTTCTTTAGTAGCTCTTCGAGCTGCAATTGCAACTCTTTCAGCTCTGGTGTGATCATTCTATAAGGAGCCTTCGAAATTGGAGCTACTTCAGGCATCAAATTTATAGAAAAATCGATGTCCCTCTTCGGAGGTAGTCCAGGTACCTCCTGAAATATGTCCTTGAATTCCTTGAGTACTTTGTGGTCTTCCAGATTCAAGACTTCATCTCAGGATGCTTCTTCCACCCGAGCTACATATAATTGACAGCCTTTCTGGTAACATTTCTTGAGCTCCATGGCTGAGATTTCCCTAACAGCCACAGCTCTGGGAATTCATTGGACTGTTACCTGATTTCCCTCCTCGTTCAATCATGTAAACCTCTTGTTATGGAAATCCAGAAGGGCATGGTGCTGGTCCAACCAGTCCATCCCAATTAAGCAATCATATGAGCCTAAAGGCAGAATGTTCAATTCATCCTTAGTGCTCATTCCTTTCATGTCCACTGAACAGGACTTAACCAATTTAGTGACCTTCCTCTTGGTCCCTGTGGCCAACTACACTAACCAAGACTTCTCATGTTTGCTTCTCATTAGATGCAAACTTTCCACCACTCTAGGATCTACATAACTATGGCTAGCCCCTGAATCAATTAAAATAACAAGTGGTCGGTTGTTGATCATACCTTCCACTTCAATCATGTGTGATTGAAATTCTTCTTGCTTATTGTCCAGGGATGCGTAGATCCTTGGCATTCTACTGCCCATATCCTTCAGTGTTTCAACTTGCTGAACAATATGTATAGTTCTCGCTTTACCATTTTTATGGGGACAATCTCTGTACTTGTGGTTTCTTTGACAGCCCCAACACTGAATGGACGTCTATCTCTATCTTTGTGCTCCCTCTTCAGTCATTATCGACTCTCTAAAAGATGGTTGTCCCTGAATACTGATTCTGAAAAAGGAAGGCTTGTTTCCCTTCTGCCTCTGTTCCTTCTTAAACTTTCTCTGATCATTCCAAACCTTCTGAAGGATGGGCCTTTGTCCTTGTTGTTCATACAAGCATTTCTCCTTTCTTATGGTTTCTTCCATTGTCTTAGGATCATCATATTGAATCTTTTCACTCATGGAAGGTGGCAGTCCACTCATATATCTTTGAATCTTGACAACCTCTTCTTTGATGAATGGAACATACTTCAGTAGTTCTAGGAAACTTCGTTCATACTCATCAATAGTCATGCTGCCTAGCCTGAGTTTGAAGAACTCCTTCATCTTTCTGTCATAGTATCTTTTAGTCAGGTATTTCTTCTCAAAATACCTCTTAAATTCCTTCCAAGTGACCTCTTTCTCTCTGATGTGTTGCACCTGCACAAACTGATCCCACCACATGGATGCTTTTCCTTTCAGTTGGTACATTGCAATTCTTCCCTCTGCATGGGAGGAATAATTCTGCAATTGGAAGTATTTGTTCATGCCAAGAAACCAGGTCTCGACATATTCCTCCTTCTTATGTTCTCCATCGAATGTTGGAGGCTTAATCTTGTTCATCTCTCCCTTCAATTCCTCCTTTCAAGATTTTTTATGTTTTCTGGTAGGGGATGGGCTTGAACTAGTGTGTGTCTTCCTGTCAGAATGTCTTTGGGAGTGACTTAGATGTCGGATACCACTCCTCAACCTACTTCTTTTCCCATGGGTTCTGCAACTCTCCATCGTACTTGAGTCTCTTTCCTTCTCGAGTTTCTTCTCTATTCTTTTCAGGCTCTTCAAAAATTTTAAGTTTAATTCACCCTGCTGATCCCTGACTTTGATAAGCTTTCGGCTATCAGCTCAGCAAGCCTTAGCCTCTCTTTGCAATCCTTCAATGATTTTCATTATGTGTCCTTCCTCATCCTTTTCTTTTCCATGCCCATTGGAATTCAATCCTTCCACTCCCATATTGACATCCTTTCCTTCTCGTTCGTCTTTTGTTTCGGGGGTAATCTGCACCTTTCCCCACTCTATATTCGGTGTTGTTTAACTGGAGTCCTAACCTTCGTTGAAATCTGCACATGCACTGTGAAATTAAATTTGAGGTTTTTCAGGAAATTAAACCTTCAGGAACAATCCTCAACATTTATAAGCCACTATGAACAAAAACAAAAGACATTTCGATTTAAATAAGTTTTCTGAGCTCCCGTTCGGCTCTGCAATTTTTGGGTTTTCGAAACTTTCATTTTTGGCACTTTGGGATTTTGGGCCTTCGGGTTTTCGGTACACAGGTTTTTGTTTTCAGCACCCAGGAGTTCATTTTGCAATGACTCCCAACCTTTTACCATTTCAATTCCCGAATTCCGAAAAATCGGTTTCCTTATTCTCCGGACCCACAACATAGTTGTCGTCCTTAAAATTCACTACGATTCTTCTATCTTCGGAGATTTCGGGACTTTGGGACTTCGAGTTTTGGGGTTTCGGTCCATGGGGATTTTAGACTTGCTTTCCTTCCCAACCCTCGACTTCTGAAATTCCTATTTACTTTACCCTCCGTGCCCATATAGCATAGCGGTCACCCACAACCACGGTGGCACATGGCATGTTCATGAGGGTCCACGTCACCTTTAATGACATCAACGGGTCCCAACTCTCTCGCTTCTCTTCTCGACCCACCAACATGTGGTACATATCCATGTGTCCACATCCATTCCTAGAAAATCCAACGACCAGATCTTTTCTCAGATCTACGACGTAGATCCTTTCGGCATTTCGGGGTTTCGGGTGTCGAAAGTTCGTACATCCACACATATTGAACTTCCATTTGCCGAAATCCTAAAATCACTGTCTACTAACCTACCTGATCCTATGGTCAAGTTCTTCTCCCCATGATCTATGGTGTAGATTGTTTTTGGGATTTTGGGGTTTCGGGTTTTTCAGAGGTGCTCACCTCTTCTCACCTCCCATGTCCCAAAATGTCGATTTATTCCTGGCAAATTAATGGTCCCGATCTCTCTTAGATTGATGGTTATGATACAATCATGAATTCGCATTTCATGAATTCTCACGAACTCACCCGTTGGCTATTTTCAAGTTACGAGTCAGCGAAAGGTTGATCGCTCTCCACGCATTCTTTCTGATGGACGGTCCTGACTAGCTCGGGATTTCACATATCACGATTTTGTACTCATGTGAAATTCCAAAGGGCTTTAAACCCCGTGCACAATTTATAGATCTAACAGTCACGAGGGCTCACTTTCCCTCCTGAACAGATCCTAAAGCTCCTACACTTCCGGTGTGGAGTTCTCTCTCCCTGTGGACTTATACCACACTAGTTGCGGTTTCATAACGCCACTATACCTCCTGAGCTTTAAAAACTTGTCAAGTAACTCCTTGACACTTTGGAGCAAACCAGGGTCCGAAATTGGCCATCCAGACCAAATTTCCCCTCGCATTCTCGGTCCAAAGACCACTCCACTAGCCCATCTAGGCTTAGTCTCGAAACCTTGGCTCTGATAACAAACTGTAGCACACCCTTTTAGATACCATGGCTTAATTGCTAATAAGAGAAGACTATAACACCACTCTATACACAGCTCATATAGGTATTATAATCCCATTCATTTAAACAAATAAAAACCTTCTACACAGAGTATTCATATGAGTTACTACCATAAATAACAATCAATAGCATTTCATACTAATTCATATACACAACGGAAATCATGATAACATAAGCAGTAGAGTCATGCAAAAACATGATTAAAACATAAACATATACTTATCTTTTTGATAGTGGTAGAATCCACCAACCAAGTGCAGGCCTTCCACGAACCTCCCAGCCTTAGACCACACTCCTCATCAACTCAGCAGTGGGTCACCCCCTAGCTAGGACTAAGCTCCACCCCTAGGCAAGGAATCCTAGGCTAGGCTAAGGTTACAAGGAAAAAAACACATAAAATCTAGATGGATTCTTCCCAGAATTCCATCTTACGCCCACTACTATCCAACTCTCATTCCCCACATGTCTGTTCCACCCGGGAGTATACACCTTCACAAGAACAGTCCATCGATGCTAACCTCCCTCTCTGGGTCTCGACAATAGGCCAGATCAGGAAGTCTTAGAGCCTTAAGTTGGTGCTGGACATTCTCTGGAAGAAACCTATTCCAACAACATCCACCTCCCTCACCTAGAGAGAGATCACACACATGCTCAATCACAACTTGCACTGGACATCAAGCCACGCATAATCTAGCTCTGCGTGGTTACCATAGCCAATTGAAAATACAAACATGGCCTCTCAAATAGGCTCAACAATGCCATCTTATGCCCACTACTATCAGACTCTCATTCCCCACATGCATGTTCTGCCCGAGAGTATACACCTTCACAAGCACAGTCCATCAGTGCTAACCTCCCTCTCTGGGTCTCGGTAACAGGTTGGATCAAGAAGTCTCAGAGCTTGAAGCTGGTGCTGGACACTCTCTGGAAAAAACCTCTTCCAACAACATCCACCTCCCTCACCTAGAGAGAGATCACACACAGGCTCAATCACAACTTACACTGGCCATCAAGCCACGCACAGTCCAGTTCTACATGGTCACTATAGCCAACTGGAAATACAAACATGGCCTCTCAATAGGCTCAACAATGGCTCGAAGCCTCTCAGTGATGGTTCACAGGAATTCCTGATGAGTAATTCCTGCAGGGTTCGACACAGTCTCCACGACTCAGAACAGAGGGTGAGACCGGCTCTTCAGAACAACACATGCTTTCCCACTGGTTCAACAATGGCGGAATGGTTCATGGTATTGGATTCGGAATAGAGACTCCATGCATAGGTTCAATCAGTAGGACAGAGGGTATGCACGAACTATCAAAGACAATACGGGGTTCTCCATTCGCAGGAACGCACGAGGTATTCTTGCAGAGGTTGGGTTGGTCGTATTGTTCAGCGCTCTCTACACGCTCAGGTAGTCGGGTGGAATGGAGGAGCGAGAGACTTCATGGCTTACCTCATCTATTTTATTTTCATGCATTAGGGTGGACACTTGTCACCCTTGAAACTGCATGCGTTCCACCAGCACGCGTCTCCCTTGCATGTTTCCCCCTTGCCAAAAACTTAGGATAGAACATAAAATGCACATGTATTTTGGGATAATATTAAAATATTATTCCCAGGCCTAAGCCCCTTAGGCTTATCCCCTAGGCTCAACACTTAGCCCCTTTTCCCACCTTCATCCCCTAATTCCTTTCCCACCTTATGGATGCTTAGTCCCCCTTCACTCATTCATCGTGGTTGGTCTACACATGGCGGTGTTTATGTTTTATTAATTGTTCTGCATGATTACATATACAACAACAATCTCCTGGCCTTCAACACTCAGGCTCCCTGGCTTGACAACACATAAGGCTCCATCTTATAAAAAAATTTCTCACCAGCCTATAAAACATAATTACAATTCCTTTCAAAACATGGTTTACAGCGGGGTTCGGCCTTGGGGACACTACACCTTTGAACATCAATTTTAAGGCCATCCCAAAAAAATCCCCTCTTGACCAATTGATAGGTTTTCAAAAATCCTAAGTGCCCTCCTACCGGAGAAGTGTGAAATTTCAAAAGTACCTTTCGTTTGATTTGGGAGTTCTTACATGAAAATATAAGTGATCTTTGTACCATAGTGAATAATTTTTCCATGTAAATGTATTAGATGCACTAGAATCTTTCTTCAACCTTTGAATGAGAGTCCACACTTGTTTGTCCTTATTTCATTCATCCCTTTCTTTTGTTATCCAATTAGGTTAGATGATATAGATAACACAGAGAAATGCCTCAATATATTCATCCTTTCTTGAGAGTGCATATTCCACAACATTTTGCTTCCCCTTTTTGTAGATTATTTCAAAGTCATAACCCAACATCTTGGTCACCTATTTATGTTCCTCTTCTGAATATATTATTTGTTCAAATAAGTATTTAAGACTATCATGATCATTTTTCCCCTTTAAGTGCCTACCTATTAGGTAAGGGAATCATTAGTTCAATACATGTAGTATTTCCATCATTTCCTTCTCATAAATGGGTGTGTGTAAGTCCTTTCCCTTGAGTGGTTGACTTTCAAAAGCAAGGGGCCTTCCTTCTTGCATTATAACAACACCGATGCTATTTTCCAAGGAATCACATTCCACAATAAAGGTCTTTGTGATGTTTGGTGTTGTCAAGACAAGAGATTTTAACATTACCTCTTAAATTTATTCAAAATCTTGATTTGCCTTGGAGCCCATGAAAATGCATCCATCTTAGTTAATTCATTTAAAGGTATCTTTATTCTTTGATAGTTATGAACAAACTTGTGGTAGTAACCTATCAAACCCAAAAAATCCTCTAAGATTCTCCAATGTTTTTGGAATCAGCCAGTCCATCATGGATTTAATCTTGTTAGGGTCTACCTTGACACCTTCATGACATATAATATGACCTAAATACTCTAGCTACTTCACCCAAAAGAAACATTTGGACGGTTTGGCATATAGTTGTTTCTCCTTTAGTAGTTGTGTCACCCTGTCAACATGTCAAACATGATATTCCCAAGACTTTCTATATATTAGTATATCATCAAAAAATACTAACACAAATTTTCAAAGGAAGGGCTTGAAAATATAATTCATCAACACTTGGAATGTGGAGGTGCATTCATAATTCCAAAAGGCATGACAAAAAATTCATAATGGCCTTCATGAGCTATGGATGTTGTTTTGAGATATCTTCTTCCTTCATTCTAATCTGATGATACCCTGAATGAAGATCCAACTTTGCGAAGTAGATTTATCCATGTAGTTCATATAAAAAATCATCAATGATGAGAATTCGAAACATATCTTTAATTGTAATCTTATCGAGCTCTCTATAATCTAGACACATACTCCATGAGCCCTCTTTATTGAGTACCATTACCACCAATGCAGAGTAAGAACTTTGGCTAGGTATAATAATTCCATCCTCTAACATTTCTTCAACCATACGCTTAGTTTAACTCTTCTAGGCATAAGGGTATATGTAAGGCCTGATGTTAGGAGGAGCACTCCCATGAATTAAGTGAATAGCATGATCATGACCATGAGTGGGTGGGTTGAAGACCTGTGGGAATATCTTCAAATACTTTGGAATACTTATCAATGATCCATTGGAGATATAGAGGAATAAATGTCTTAGATGTTTGAACATATAGTGAGCATAGTTGTACAATTACACCAGGATGCCCCGTTTTAAATCATTTTGTCATGCCATTAGAGCTTACTACCTTACTGGGTTTCCCTGTGATGCCCTTTAACTCAAATTCATTTCCTTCCAATGAAAATTTCATGAAAAGTTCTTGAAATTAAAATCCACAGTTCCCAATGATTGCAGCCATTGGACCCCTAGTATGACATCAACACCACCCATGTGTATATAAATCATTGGAATATTCATTACATATTCCCCCATAGTAAGATTGATCTTATGGAATTTTCCTGATTAGTTGATAGTTCCTCCATTTTCAATCATTACTTGAAACTCTAGCACTGCATATATAAATCAATTGAGAGCTTTGGCTAATTCGCAGTGAATGAAATTATGAGTGCTACCAGAATCAATTACCACTATTAAATTTTTCTTTTTGATATATCCTTCGATATTAAGGGTTTGAGGAGTGATAATTCCATCCAATGCATGACATGATATGATGGGAATCATCTCTTCAGAATAAATCTCTTCTACATATTCATCTTTAGATGGTTCTTGTTCTCCTTCCTCTTCATAATCTATGTAGAATAATTTCTTCCCACCACACTTATGTTCCTTATTGTACTTGATGTCACAATTAAATAATAAACCTTTTTTTTTTCTTTCCTTCAATTTTTGATGTGTTAACCTTGTATATTGAGGTGGTTTAGAAGAAGGAACATTATTCTCTTCATAGATGTTAGGGGTGGTCCTTCTAGTAGCCATAGCTAGATTTTTACTTTCAAAATTTCTTGCCACCCTGAACGCATTCTCCAATGATTTGGGTTGTGAAAGGTGAACCTCTTGTTGAATGTTATCCTTTAGCTTTCCTATGAATAAATCAATCAATTTCTCATTTGAAATATATGTTAGCTTTATATTCATTCTTTGGAAGTTCTCAATGTGCTCCACAACTAAACCCTTTTTCTTGAGATTTATCAATTAGCTAAAGAAGGTATTGCTCCTTGTATCCTCATACTGTGATTTCATTTCTTCCGTGAAAATTTTCCAAGTGACAAGTGATTTACGAGAAAAAATCTGTCGATACCACACAAACTGATTAGGTTTTTAATATAAGGACACAATTCATACCTTTTGTGTTTGAGGCACATCACGTAGATCAAAGAACTACTCCATTTGGAGTATCCATGTGATTGGATCCTTTCCATCAAACTTTCTCATATCAATATTAGGAAGTTGGTTGGTCTTCAACCCAAACTTGGAGTTTCTTCAGTCTTGATTCATCTTCCTTGTGTCCTCATCATGAATTTCATGGGATACATTGTCACTTTCAAGTGGCCTCTCTATTAGAAACTTTTTCAACCCTTCCATGATATCATTGTCATCTTAATGCATGTCCCCAATGAGGTCAGATTACAAATAATTGGGTCTCGAGCTTATTTCTCTTAAGGACCAAAGCTCTCGCACACCCAAGAAACCTCTCATGGAAGGAGAAAAGAAAGATGACAGGACATGAGATCCTTTCAAAATGTTTCTTGAGGAAACCCTCACGCAATAGAGGAACGAGATGATGGATAGTTTCATGCAAATCCTTCGACAACTACCAATAGGTGATGCATCTTCTTCGAGCAAAAGAGTCACCCCCTTCAAGGTACAAATAAGATTCTATATTCCTATATTTGAAGGTCAGATAGATGCAGATGGTGTAGACAAGGGGTTGAATATAATAGAAGGGTATTTTTTTGTCCATAACTTTTTGAATAGAGAAAATATTACTTTTGTGATCCTCAAAGTCGTTCCCCGTGTCAAAGATTGGTGGGAAAATTTCTCTGAGCAAAAGGAAACAGAGGAAACCTCATTACTGACAATCATGACCAACTGGGAATACTTCAGGGATGCTATTAAGGAACAATACTACCATATTGGAAGTTATGATGACTTCTGTACCAAATGGACCACACTACAGCAAGAAAGAGACCAAGCAGTGCTAGAGTTCACAAATATCTTTCATACCTTGTGCACCAAGATGGGTATCAACGATATGGAGCGACATCTAGTGTTCAAGTATCATGATTCTTTGCATATATACATCCATACTAAAATGAAATTTCTAGACATCTTGTCCTTGGGTGTGCCTTACCGATATGTCGTCAAATTCGAACAGAAGCTCAAACAAAAGACGCGAAAATTTGGGACCAGGAGCCCCTCACAGCAAAATATAGGAAAGGGTGGACCCAACCCAAAAAACAAAGGACATAGAAAATATGGACAGTATCAGGACAACCATTCCAATCCGCAAGAAAAGAAGGACACCGAAAAGACAAAGAAATATATCGAGAAGTGGTGTGACTTCCATAAGAGCCCTTGGAATAACACTGTTGACTGTTGCTCAAAGTAGTCACTGGAGGCTGAAGTGAAAGCCTCTAAATTAGGTGTGGGTTCTGAATCTGAGTCAAAACTAGAAAGGGGAAGAAAGATCATTGACACAGAACCCAGTGCCACCATTGTTATCACCAAGCTCCATCGTGATGAACCAGATAAGCCAGAAGAATGAGAGTGTCTATTCCATTCAAAGATGTGGGTAAAAGGCACCCTGCTGCACTTCATCGTTGATAGCGGTAGGCAGAAGAACCTCATATCAGTAGAGTTTTTCAAGTGGCTATCCCTACCAACAATGCCATACCCACAACCCTATGCCATTGGATGGCTCTGGAAAGGAAGCAATATCCATGTCAGCCAACAATGTTGATTGTTGTACAACATCAAGCCCTTCAAAGATGAGGTATTATGCGATGTTGCTTCTCTCAAAGTTCTTGATGTTATTTTGGGCCAACCTTATTTATGGAAACATTATGTTCTATATGATTCTAGGCCTTGTAGTGCTATTATTACTTTGAACATGAAATTGTACACGATACCCTAGGCAATCCCACCTAGTCTATTTCCTTGATCTCTGCTAAGCAATGTAGGAAGGTCATCTCTGAGATGGGGAAGTTTTTATTCCTCGTGATTCACTCTCAGAATGAGTGAAATATCACAACCACATCCAGGGTCTCTGTGGATGACCTCTCCACACACCAGAATCAAGTAGACAAGGTTGTCTAATAATACTTGAATATCTTCTCCTCACATATCGGGGTACCTCTACATTGTCAAGTCAAGCACCCCATTGATCTGACCCCCGACGCACCACTGCCAAATGGGCCAATATATCACCACTCTATGTTAGATAATGAGGAGATCAAGCGACAAATCCAAGAACTGCTCCACAAGGGGCACATCCATCCCATATCATCACCTTGCAGGAGCCCAATCATGTTGGTACAGAAGAAAGATGGAACCTGATGACTCTGCATTGATTACCAAGCCCTGAATAAAATCATAGTAAAAAACCAGTACCCAATTCCACGAATCGACGACCTCCTTTATCAAGTCACGAGGGACAAAGACTTCACTAAGATTGATTTGAAGTCTGGTTACCACTAGGTCCTGATAGAACAAACAGATGTATGGAAGACTGCCTTCAAGTCAAACGAAGACCTTTTTGAATGGTTGGTCATGCCCTTTGGTTTAACAAATGCTCCAGCCACTTTCATGAGGATGATGGATGATATCCTGCAACCATTCACCAATACTTTTGCAGTGGTGTATCTGGATGACATTCTCATTTACATCAAGTCTTGGGCATAACTCTTGCAGCATATTCAGCAGGTTCTGCACACCTCGTGATAGCACGAGCTATACGCCCACTTGGAAAAATTCTCATTCGACATGGAAAGCCTACATTACTTGGGCTACATCATTGATCATCATGGTGTACATGTGGATCCATCCAAGCTCCAAGTCATCCGTGACTAGCCAGCCCCAACCACACTCACTGAGCTTCGGAGCTTCTTGGGCCTTGCCAATTTCTACCACAGGTTCATGTTGGGATTCTCCCATATTACATGGCCCCCCAGCTAAATAACTAGGGGTGGTGGTAAGGAAAAATTTTCATGGGGTCGGTCCCAACAACAAGCGTTCAATGATTTAAATTAATGCTTGTTCTCATTCCCAGTAATTTCACTACCAGACCTACAACAACCCTTTGAGATCGAGATAGATGCTCCAAACTATGTTGTGGGCACCATTCTCAATCAGCATGGTCACCCCGTGGCCTATCATAGTGAGACACTATCAAATGATGTTCATAAGTACCCTACTTGTGACAAAGAAATGTACTCCATTGTGCAAGCCTGTCACCAATGGAGACATTACATTCTTGGGAAGGAGACAGTCATCCACATTGATCATAAGCCATTGCAGTTCACCCAGACACAAGGCAAATTATAGAATGACCACCATCAATATTGGTCCACATACTTACAACAATTCCACCTCAACATCATGTATAAGACATGAAGCACCAATCGCGTCGTTGATTGCCTTAGTAGACCGCCAGTCACAACACTGACCATGGTGCTATACTCTTGTGGCCATGAGACCTCTCGATGGCCCCAACTCTATGAGGCAGACCTAGACTTCACCACCACCTACCAAATGTTGGGTACAAACATAGTTGTCAATAATTTCCATCTTCAGGATGGGTTGTTGTGTTGTCTGGGCCATATCTGTGTTTCATCAAGCGAGTGAGCGAAGATGATATGGGAAGCCGACTATAGTCGGGTGGCAAGACACTTTGGCATTGAAAATACAGTGAAGATGCTACAAAAACATTTCTACTGGTCGAAACTTCGACAGGAAGTCAACAAGTATATCAGGTCCTGCACTGCCTACGCTATTTCCAAACCGACCACTAAGAAACATGGCATGTACACCCCTCTTCCTACTCCTAACAAGACATAGGAATCAATTTCAATGGACTACATGTCGGGCCTCCTATCAAACAAGCGGGGAAATGAATGTGTTTTGTGGTTCTTGATCATTTTTTTAAGATGGCAATTTTGGTTGCCTACATGAACAACATCACAATAGAAGCCACTACCAATCTCTTCTTTGAACGAGCCTAGGTACATTTTGGAATCCCACAAACCATTGTCTCATATTGGGACACTCAATTTATAAGCACATTATGGTCGATCCTCTAGTCACTGCGGGACACCAAGCTCACCAAATCCATTACCTTCCACCCCCAGATAGATGGCCAAACCAAGTTTGTAAATCGAATGATCGTGCATATCCTGTGCATGTATAATTCCAACCACCCTCTCACATGGGATGAGATTCTTCCCTATGTCTAGCATAGCTAGAACGGATCCCTGCATAGCTCAGTCGACCACATTCCCTTTCAGGTGGGGTTGGGATTCCAACCATTGGGTCCCATAGATGTTTCACTTCCCCTTGCGGTTAGCTTGACCGATTCATCTCCTACTCCAACTGAAGCTGACAAAGCCACCCAGTTCATTGAGAAGATCCAACACATCTACCAACAGGTTCAGGATATCCTATAGAAGTCCAATGACAAGTACAAGTAGTGCCATGATCAACATTGGATGCCACATAAGTTTCAGGTGGGTGACAAAGTTTGGTTGCAGTAGCAAAAAGAACGCCTTACAGGACCCTATCAACAACTTCACCCACTCCGTTATGGGTTGTACACCATAACCAAGGTTGTGGGGGATAATTATTTTGAGCTCAACATTCCTCCTTTCCTTGGCCTGCACCCAGTTTTCAACATGGACCTCCTTCAACCTTATTTCCCACCATTATTGGACACCTCAGATGTAGTAGAATAGATGACACCAACAGAGCTCAAATCTGACTGCATATAACAGGCATGCAATGATCATATTGTGGACACATAGATCAAGGGAACTCGACAACAAAGGATACAACTTTATAGAGTCATCAAAGCAGGGCTTTATAGAGTCATCAAAGTAGGGCATTTCCCGCACCAAGGTAAGTGGCTCAGCCGGGGCCAAATTCAACAAAAATTTCTTTATCTGATGGGGGAACTCAACACAATGGAGACCATTGCTTCCTAAGAAGGGAGGATTGATCTAGGTGGACATCGATGGCCACCCACCTTTTCTAGCTGGCTCAAAATAATTTTCGGACAATTTTGGTAATTTACTAATTTTAGTAGTTTTTTGGGTCCTTAATTTTCGGAGCAGTTTAGAGGCCCTAAACAACATTTTTTTGGATGTCTACCGATCAAAAAGTTTCATCATGCAATTTGTATTAACATTTGTAGTCCTTGGATAGATATTTCCAACAGTCTATCATGCGCCTAAAACGAAGATCGTATTTATGACTCCAGGAAGTTTATGTACTGACTTACCCAAATGGGGTCCACATGAATTTTGGCGCTTCATCTCCTAGGGTTAGGTTTTTGGATGTCTAGGGTTTTTGAAACTCTTTTTTATTGTAAAAAGGCCTTCAAAGCCTCATTATAATGATCTTCTTGAGAATGAGCGCAGCTGTCACATCTCTTCTCAGAGATAAACCGCCACCATTCCAACAATCTTGTTTCCCACTGCATTTTATAGTTTCAGCTTATTTCCTTATTGAATGGAAAACCAATTTTAATATATCTATGTTATTCCGTGTTAAGCATCTGTTAATAATCTATTGTCATTTCGTTATACTCATAAAATCAGGATCATATTCCTTATAGAACCGAGACTCTCCCCCTACAGCTTCTTTTTCTTCCATTCTCACTTGATGAAATCTTAGAGTAGTTGTTATACTCCGTCATGATAACATATTAATTTTATCCCTTTTAATATCATACTAAACATATCGATCTGCCACGTTAACAATTGTGTGATATCTAAAAGCACGTCCCTTCGGAGCATGTATTTTAAGCATCACATAAACGCGTATAACTTTACAATATTTATTAATAATTTTATAGTTTTACTTATTTAAGAAATTTATAGAT
>JZKD02S1615966.1:303972-320233 GCA_000966675.3 Picea glauca
ACCTCAAATGAAAAATAAATTACTATTTTCAAATGTTAAATTTACTTTATTTTAAGTAGAGAATGAAAACTTACCAAAATATGATAAACATGACTCTACTAATAAAATGTTAATTATTGATTTTGTGAAGAACAAATTGTGACAAGTATTCAAAGCAATTTTTTCTTTCTATCATATTTGATATGTTATAAGTGATGAAGGAAAAATTGCCAAGTATGACAAAGAGAGTGTTTCCAATATAGCATGTAATTAGTCAACAATATTTCCTAACAATACATTCTTAAATTAAGCATGGAATAATACTTAAGACAACAATATTTCCTTTGTAAGAACAAAATTACTTCATATTTTAAAGAAATGTTAATTGTTAGCATTATGAATAGGATGTATTACAAATCCTTGCGACTTGTCAATTGAGGAATGAAGAGCGCACCAAAGAACCCTACTGCACCGAAGATCCTTCCGCGCTGAAGAACCAGACCCCGTCTTTGTATGCCGCGTGCTCTGACGTCAGAGCACGACCACCTGCCTTGCAGCCCTGCAGTTCTACGCCTCATGATATTTTTGCTCTATTCACAATGAGCACGGGAGAGGGGGGGAAACCCCCCTCGTACAGCGAAATGGCCGCAAGAGACAGAACTGGCACCTGCGCTAAGTGGCCCGCCTTCGAGCCACCGGTGCATATGAGAGAGAAGCTCTTTACCCAGGAACAAAGTCTTGGCAAAGAAATGGAACACGAACCCAACACATCCCACCCGCAAGCTTCCAAAAACTGGCTGCCAGGTAAGTGTATTCCACAATTGGAAAAACCTCCTTTTTATCATATCAAATCGACAAGGGTGGGGGAACACACCCAGTTCATGATGGACCATGCACTAATAGGTAAATTCCTGGGACTATGGCCTACCGAGAAAGACCTCACTCGTTGGATAAAGGACTGGTGGAACCCTAAAGGGGATTATGAGGTACAACTTAGCTCTAAGGGATTTTTCACAACTATCCTATATAACCTAGAAGACAAGGACAAAATATTCGACAACGAACCATACTTCTACAATTCAGTAGGCCTATTTCTAAGGTTCTGGACTAATAGATTCAGCCCAGAGCAAGAGGAATTCTCAAGAGCCCCGATCTGGATAAGGCTGTACTCCCTGCCCCGGGAATTTTGGCTGGAAGAAATACTAATGGGTATAGGAAATACGGTGGGACAATATGTCAAAGCCTCAGAAGCCACGAAGATAAGGAAATACACCTCATATGCCCATATCTGCATCTACATGGACATCTCGAAATCCCTACCGAGATCCATCACACTGGAATACCAGGATGAGGACTGGAGCCAGACAATTGATTATGAACACATACCCTTTCGATGTAGAAAGTGCCACGAGCACGGCCACTTGTTCATGGATTTCCCCTTGAACGCCCTAACCCCTAAACCAGCTGAAGCCAAGCAGAAGGACAACTTTACCAACATCACAGTAAGGCGAAAGAACACGCAAAAAAAACAGAACCAGAGCTCAGCCCTGAAGGCCCCTTCCAAGAATTCCTTTGAGGCTCTCAGTCAGGTACAGAAAGAAGTGGAATCACAGAACCCCCTCTAATAATCATTGCAAGAGAAAGGTAAAATCCCTGAAATACCACACACAACTCATCCAAAGGCAACCACTCATTCAACACAATCTGACAGAGATGAAGACACCATTATGCTTATTGATGAAACGGACCTGGCCAAAATAGACCTAGAAAAACTGGAGGAAGCCCTCAACCAAAGGGATCTGCAACATATTCCAGTAGAACAACTCAGGAAAGTGCACAAAGTGTTTACTGACTCCACGGTAGGATCCACAGCTAGGTTGGGCATCTCATCAGAACCCAACCCCAAGACCAAAAAATCCACCAAGGAAGGCAAGAGGCATGGACGCAAACCAACCCAACAACTCATTCGGGAGGCAAGGCACTTAATGATCAACTCGGGCCAGATACAGAGGCTATCAGAGGGATATCTCCACCCCCCCCACCATCCTCATGATGAAGACTATATCCTGGAACATTAGAGGTTTGAATGGAAGATCCAAGCAGCAGATCCTCCGAGAATGTATTAAGACAGAGAATCCAGACATATTACTACTGCAGGAGACCAAATGTGCAAGACGGGAAGCAGAAAGTATTTTCAGGAGCAGCTAGAGAGATGGGGAATTCCTCTTTCAGGACTCCATAGGCACGGTCAGAGGACTGGCTATTCTCTGGAACCCACAAACGGTCACTCTGACTCACCCCTTCTCCACAAAAGACACCCTAACATATTACTTCAGAGTTATAGCCTCGTCCAAGGAAGGGGCCATCACAAACGTCTATGGCCCACAATCTCTCCAAGACAAGGAGGGATTTATACAAACCCTCCACTATGTTCAAACTCTCATACACACGCCACACTGGATCATTGGAGGCGAATTCAATATGATCCTAACTCTGGAGGAGAAAACTAGAGGAATTAAACGACTGGAACAGGACAGTGGTAAGTTCAAAACCCTATTAGAGCAATTAAATTTGGTCGACCTGGAAACCCGGAATGGAATTTTTACCTGGTCCAATAGAAGAATAGGGCACCATCATGTGGCCTGTAGGCTGGATCGCTTTCTAGTGACAGAAGCACTCATTGAAAGCGACCAGGCAATGGAAGCAAATATCATACCTAAATCAGGGTCGGACCACTGGCCCATAGTCTTTTGTCTGGACCCAGGATTCCCCACCAGGCCCAGGCCCTTCCATTTTGAAAAGTTTTGGCTTACTCACCCAAACTTTAACCAGCTGGCACACACTTGGTGGGCCCAGGCAGAAATTGATCATGGCACTCATATGTACAAGTTCCAACAGCGCCTCAAGAACTTCAAACTACACTTAAAGGAGTGGAACAAGTCCACCTTTGGAAACATCCTTCTCAGGAAGAGGGAAATTGAGAGCCAACTTGAATAACTTCAACGAACATTCATAATAGGGAGCCGAACTCAGAACTTGTCAAAGGAAGAGGAAGGATTCATGACGGATTTAGAAGTGTGTAGAGAACAGGAAGAAATCCTCTGGAGGCAAAAGTCTAGAGTCTAGTGGCTTAAAGAAGGGGAGCGCAATACAAAATTCTTCCATAGGGCGATGACGCATCGCAGATACATCAATCGCATCACCCAGTTGGAGGATGGGAAGGGAACCCCGATAAGAGATCATGATCAAATAGCGGAAGAACTCACCTCCTTCTACCAAGATCTCCTCACAGAGACCAATACAAACAGGGAAGAACCCATCCAAAAAGTCACTCGGAACATACCCAAGCTGATCAACTCTGAGCAGAATATAGCACTGACAAGGCCTATTACTCAGTCTGAAGTGGATTCAGCAGCAAAGGACATGCCTATGGGTAAGGCACCAGGCCCTGATGGATTCACAGCGGATTTCTTCCACTACTGCTGGGACATGATTAAGGAGGATGTCTGGAGGGCAGTAGAAGAATCCAGAACATCCGGTCAAGTTCTCTCTACTTTGAACGTGACCTTCATCACTCTCATCCCTAAGGAGGAACGTGCCACTAACCCGAAGCAGTTCAGACCAATTTCCCTATGCAATGTCATTTATAAAATAATCACAAAGGTTATTGCCAATCGCCTCAAGCCGATCCTGCCGACCATCATCTCTAATGAGAAATCTGGCTATGTGGAGGGCAGACAAATCATGGACAACGTCATACTGGCCAATGAGGTCATCCACTCCTTAAAAAAAAACAAAATACCAGGTATGCTTATCAAACTTGACCTCTCGAAAGCTTTTGACCGATTAAGTTGGCAATATATGCGTTCGGTTCTGGAATCCTTTGGCTTTTCCAACCTCTAGGTCGATTGGATTCTCAAGCTCACCTCTTCTTCCTTCTTTTCAATCCTTGTTAATGGCACTCCCTCCTGACCTTTTCGCTCCACTAGGGGAATCAGGCAAGGAGATCCCCTTTCTGGTGCAAGGTCGCGACCCTCACAGTCCAACCCGCTCTCACTAGGACCTTCTTCGTTCTCAGGCCCGAAGAGTCCAAGACTCTTTCAACTCCCTTGTCGGAAGTTTCGTACCCACAAGTATCTCCTTCAGCGATCTCCCTTTCGTGAATCAGGAAATCGGCGTTCGCATTATCGCGAACCCTGTGTGCACGCTCTCGTGCAATTCAAAACCCCCAAACCCCAATGGTCAAAGGATCAACGGTCAATGGTTCTGTATATCAAGGATTTACCTATCGAGAAATAGGTGCATGAAATGCCACGATTTTCTCGCCTTACAAAACCCCGAATGCCGATATGCGATGCCACATGTTAGTGCTCCATGCTTTCCCTATGGGGCCTGTCGCAACTTAGAGTTTCTCTATTTCTCCATGGCCCTTTCGACTTCAAAAACAATGAAGTGCCAAATCCCGACTCCTGGGATCTGATTCCATGTGTCCCTATGATGGTCGACGGCTCCGATAAATTTGGGGAATCGCTACTCGCGATTTCGACGAGTATGAAAACCTTGCAATTGCAAACCCCGATATGCCGATATGCGATGGCTATGGGTTCTGCCTACGTCTAAGGGTTAAACCCCATGCAGTTTCCCCGAGATCTGATGGTCCGCGGGATTTCGCAATTCTCCTCTGCGAACCCTGGCCGTTAATTTTCCTCCTTGAGTATTTCTCCTGCTCCAAAGCTCCTATCTGTTTGGAACTTCTCCTGGGTCTGTTCCGCGGTGTTCACGACGGAAACTATCCCTCCTGATCTTGATTCCTCTGATTTCTTTAGAGACCCTTTGCGCACGCTTCCTGTGCTCGCCTCCAACAACTCTCAAAGTGTTGAGTCCTTTACATCCTGTGCACTCGCATCCACAAAAATCTCTGTCTTCCTCTGCTCAGACTAACTGCTGAGACTTCAAGCTCAGCCTGCGCCTCTCCTGCATGGCTTTCTCAACCCAATTTCACTTCTGGACATATGAGAATGAGAGTTTACTGTCTAGCCTCCTCAACGCACTCTATGCGGAGGAATTCAACGACACTCTATGCAGGAATCTCCTGGCTCAGACTGAGAAACAATTGAAACTCATTCTCCTCTCTCTTACAGATTTCAATTCAAATATGAAATCCCATACACAGCATATCAAAGAAAATGCATACAAAAGGAAAACAACCATTCACAAGCATGATAGCACATACACAGAGAAAACAACACCAGTCATGAAATTGAATCAAAATCTCATTCTATTAATCCAATCTGTACATGAGGGCTCTCCACAAGTTCTCTGCTTGATTCTCTTCAGAATGCTTGATCTGAATGAATGGTGATAATACAATAATACAAAGGAGGGTGTCTATATCCGTTTTCCCTCTCGAAAACTGAAACTATCAAATCTACAATTAAATTCTATCTAAAAGCATTAAAACTATTAAATGCCTCAGCTACCTAAGGACATGATCTTATCTTCTCAAGATCCATTTACAATGTATAGGTGTGCTTCTTTATGAATGCCTTTATTAAAGGACGATGCAACAACTTCCAAAGAAATTCAAAAATATATGTGATGGCGATGTCCAGCTGTTCTTTCTGCTCCACGCGCTGGCTCGCTTGATGAGTGAGCGATGCTCCTGCATCATACTCCTCGGCTCAAAAGATTTCATGGGCTCCTGTGCATGAGCTCGTGCACAATATGTCCATGTTTTTGTATTACTACCTTTGTCTCCCAGCTGGCATCCTCCACTGGGTGATTCTTCCACTTCACCAGGTACTCAAAGTACTGCTTTCTCCTGGTCTTCTTCCCTGATCGCTTGTCCAGTATACACTCCATTTGTGGCTTCTCAGCTACTAGCATCTGCTTCTGCCACTGGACTACGGGTTCATCATTTCCAGTCTCTGCCTCTTCGTTTTTGTATGGGTATAAATCCGAAAAGTTGAATATCGGAGATATCTCGATGCCCTCTGGCAACTCAATTTCATATGCATTTTCCCCAAATTTCTTCAAGACTCTGCACGGTTCGATTTTCTTCATATTGAGTTTGTTATATGTTCCCTTTGGGAACCTTTCCTTCCTCAAGTGTGCCAGAACCAAATCACCAAATTCAAACTGAAGTTGTCTCTTCCTTTGGTCGGCTCTGCACTTATACTCTTTATTGGACTTCTGTAGTCGCTGCTTCACCTCACTGTGAAGTTCTTGCATTGCTTCAGCGAATTCCTCAGCACTCGCGTTGCTAGTTTCAGCCTGTCCTGACTCCCTGAGCTCAGAAACGCCCCTCAGCTATGTTCCATACAAAATCTGGAATGGGCTTCTTCCTGTACTCTGATTGACCGAATCGTTGTATGCAAATTCTGCCTGTGGCAAAATGTTGTCCCAGCTGCTGTGGTGCTCTGTCACCAGGCTTCTCAATAAATCCCCCAGGCTCTTGTTGACCAATTTTGTCTGCCCATCTGTCTATGGATGGTAAGATTAACTAAATGCCAAATCAGTTCCTAGCTTCTTCCATAGCATCCTCCAAAAATGACCTATGAATTTCGTATCCCTGTCCGAGACTATGCTTCTCGGTAATCCATGCAGTCTGACAATCTCTTTGAAAAATAAATTTGCGATGTGTGTCGCATCGCTGGTCTTCTGACACAGGATAAAAAGTGCCATCTTCGAGAACCTGTCCACCACCACAAATATGGAATCCACTCCTCTCTGCATTCTCGGTAATCCTAGAACAAAATCCATACTAATGGCCTCCCATGGCCTCTCGGGTATGGGCAATGGCTGATATAACCCAGCATTCTTCTTTCGGCCCTTCGAATGTTGACATATTCGACACCTGTCAACAAACTTTTTAACATCTACACGCATGCCCGACCAAAAATATGATTCGCTCAACTTGGTGAATGTCTTATCATGTCCAAAGTGCCCTGCTAAGCCACCGTTGTGCTTTTCCTTCACCAAATTCTCCCTCATAGAGGAATTCAGTATGCACAATTGATTGCCCCTTAAATAGAAATCCCTCCTGGATCAGGTAGTCTATCCATGGGCTTCTATCCCTGAGAATTGGGTTCTTGGCTGCCTCGTATGCTTCTCCGAAATCTGCATCACCTGCATACATATCCTTCAGATTTTCAAAACCCAAAGTCTTGACCCAGAATTCTTGCAACAACAAACATTTCCTGCTCAAAGCATTAGCCACTTTGTTAGCAGTTCCTGAAATGTGTTTAATTACAAATGTGAAATTTTGCATGTACTCTACCCATTTTGCATGCTTTTGATTCAACTTTTCCTGTTGACTTACAAACTGCAATGCATGATTATCGCTGTACAATACAAATTCCTTGGGTATCAAGTAATTCCTCCACTTCTTCAATGTCTGTATGATGGAATAGAACTCTTTGCCATATGTGGAGTATTTCAGCTTTGCTTCATCCAACTTCTCACTGAAATATGCAACATGTATGTTATCCTAACTCAAGACCCCTCCAACAACATACCCACTCGCATCACATTTCACTTGAAATGTCTTCTGAAAATCAGGCAACACCAGAATTGGTTGCTCGGTTATCTTTTGCTTCAACAAATTGAAGCTCCTCTCAGCCTCTGCTATCCAATGAAAAACTTTATGCTGCTTTTTCACTGTGTCCATCATCGCGACACTAATTCCACTGAAATTCCGAATGAACTTTTTGTAGAAACTAGCCAATCCATGGAAGCTCCTTACCTCAAAAACATTTCTGGGCGATGTCCACTTCCTGATCACTTCCACCTTCTCAGAATCCATCTTCAACTCATTCGTTGAGATAAAAAAACCCAAATAAATGAGCTCTGTCTGCAAAAATGATCATTTCTTCAAATTGACCAGCAGCTTCTCTTGTTGTAGCCTCCTCATCACAATGGCCAAATGTCTCAAATGCTCAGCCTTGGTCTTGCTGAAAATCAGTATGTCATCTAGATAGACGACCACAAATTTGCCAATGAACTCCCTCAGGACTTCATTCATCAGCCTCATGAATGTGCTCGGCGCATTTGTCAAGCCAAACGGCATGACCATCCATTCGTACAAACCCTCATTTGTCTTAAATGTTGTTTTCCATTCATCTCCTTCCCTCATGCGAATCTGATGGTATCCGCTCTTGAGATCAATCTTCGAAAAATAGCTTGCCCCACTCAGGCAATCCATCAAGTCATCCATTCTCGGTAGTGGAAATCTATACCTGATGGTGATTTTGTTTATTGCCCTGGAGTCTGTACACATTCTCCAGCCTCCATCCTTCTTCAGACTTAGTACTGTCGGAACAACACATGGACTCAGACTTTCCCTGACCAGTCCTTTGTCCAGCAGATCCTGTACCTGCCTTTTGACCTCCTCGTTCTCATGAGGTGTCAACCTGTATGCTGCCTTATTCAACAAAATTGCTCCTAGTATGAGGTCAATGTGGTGGCTCACACTCCTCATTGGTGGCAACGAATGAGGTATTTCATCCATGATGATATCAGCGAACTCTCCCAATAGTTCCTAAATCTCATCTGGCAAGTCATCCACTCTCGTGCTTGTCAGGACAATTTTCGGTTTCCTGACCACAAAGAATTGTGGGTCTTCGTTCTTCTCCATTTCTGTGAGAGGATCCTTCCCACTCATAAGAATTATTGTGCTGGTTACTTCCGGCTTCACTTCTTTATCTTTTATCGGAAGCAATCTATGGATTCTCCCATCCTTCTCCAAGGTGTACGTGTTCATCCTTCCGTAATGAACAACATTCCTGTCGTACTTCCATGGTCTACCCAACAATATATGACATACATCCATGGGAATGACATCACACAGAATCTCATCATAATAATTTCCTATCTTGAATTTAACTAAGCATTGTTTCGTAACACTTACTCGGTGTCCTTTTTGTAACCACGAGACTTTGTAGGGACTCGGGTGCTTAGTTGTTTCCAGCTCCAGCTTTTCCACCAGCTCGGTCGAAACAAGATTATCAGTGCTCCCACTGTCAACTATGACCTTGCATTTCCTGTC
Organism: Picea glauca; assembly: GCA_000966675.3. Classification (NCBI taxonomy): domain Eukaryota; kingdom Viridiplantae; phylum Streptophyta; class Pinopsida; order Pinales; family Pinaceae; genus Picea; species Picea glauca. The sequence continues at coordinate 312,998 of JZKD02S1615966.1, forward strand.
CTTGGTTGTGCAAGCTGTCCTGAACAGTTTGCTCCTTATCACTGAGCTTTCCACCTCTTTCTCAAGTGTCAAAAGGATTTTATGCATCCCAAACGATCTTCCGTTGTCTGCCTCTTCATTCTCAGCATCACGCTTCTGCGCCTCTGTGATGTGAGTTTCTCCTCTGTCTATCTTCCTGTCTGGACAATCAACGGCCTTGTGTCCATCTTTCCCACATGTAAAACATGTGATGATTCCTCCTCTGCCTCTTCCTCTACCTCGGGTACGAGGAAAAGTATTGGCGTCAACATATCCACCATCCTGTTCTGTATGTTGTCTCCTCGGCTCAGCATATTGCTGCCTCTGTTCAGTTTGTGGTTGCCTTTGCTGTGAGGTTCCACCTCTCTCAACCTTACCCTGAGGTTTCTACCATTCCTCCTTGGGCTTCTGGGTTCTTTCCTGGGCAATTTCCTTGCCTCTTGGCTGGCTTCTACCTCACCCTCGCTGACCTTTCTTGCGGCTCAACTTCTCTTCGGATTTCAGAGCCAATTGGTAAGCATATTCCACCGTCCTGATGGTCGACATGATTAACTCATCCTGAATGTCATACCTCAGACCATTCAGATATCTCGCCACCTTCTCGTCATCACTCTCCCGATGACCAGCTCTGATGTTGAGCCTGTAGAACTCCTCGGTGTAATCCCGGACTATCATCAGCTTCTGCATTCGCCTGAATAGAGTGATCTGGTAATCTCTGGGGATGAATTTCACTTTCATCTTAGCGATCATCCTGTCCCAGCTCTTGATTTTTTGTTTTCCTTTGCAGCGCCTATCAGCCTGCAACTCATCCCACCATAAGATTGCATGTCCTTTCAGCTTAGTAACAACATGCCTTACCTTATTGTCCTCTTCGATGTCCTCATAATCGAAGTAGGTATCGAGTGCTCGGATCCAATCCAGAAACTCTTCTTCATCTAGATTCCCCTCATAGATGAGAATGTCCATCTTGGTCTTTGAGTTCATCCTGGCAATGGCTTTAATCAACCTCTCGGTTGAGGCATCTTCTGCTGAGACTTCTTTTGCATCATGTCCATCTTCTTCTTCTACCTCGGAATCACTGAACTCTCCAGCGCCGACTCCGCGTCTCTGCGTTGTCTCCATCTCCTCGAGCCTTATATCTCGCATCTGTCTCTCTATCTCTGGGTTCCCTGCTGGTCTACCCCTTCTTCGGGCATCCCTTTCTTCTTGATCAGGTGACTGCCTTTCTCTTCTAGGTGGCATGGTGTAATCCGCTTCCCTCTTCTACCTAAACAAAGAGAACTCTTCTCCCGCTCTGATACCACTCTGACGCAAGTTGTGTGTATCAGAGTGTCTTCTGTTTCTCCTTCACTCCTCTCGCCTGCAATATACAGACAAGATTTCGAGGCTCTGATACCACTCTGGTGCAAGGTCGCGACCCTCACGGTCCAACCCTCTCTCACCAGGACCTTCTTCGTTCTCAGTCTCGAAGAGTCCAAGACTCTTTCAACTCCCTTGTCGGAAGTTTCGTACCCACAGGTATCTCCTTCGGCGATCTCCCCTTCGCGAATCGGGAAATCGGCGTTCGTGCTATCGCGAACCCTATGTGCACGCTCTCGTGCAATTCAAAACCCCCGAACCTCGATGGTCAAAGGGTGAACGGTCAATGGTTCCATATATCAGGGATTTCCCTATCGGGAAATCGGTGCATGAAATGTCACGATTTTCTCGCCTTTCAAAACCCCGAATGCCGATATACGATGCCACGTGTTAGTGCTCCATGCTGTCCCTGTGGGGCCTGTCGCAACTCGGAGTTTCGTTATTTCTCTGTGGTCCTTTCGACTTCGAAAAAGCCGAAGTGCCGAATCTCGACTCCCGGGATCTGATGCCACGTGTCCCTATGATGATCGACGGCTCCGATAAATTCGGGGAATCGCTAATCACGATTTCGACGAGTATGAAAACCTTGCAATTGCAAACCCCGATATGCCGATATGCGATGGCTATGGGTTCTTCCTGCATCTAAGGGTTAAACCCCGTGCAGTTTCCCTGAGATCTGATGGTCCGCGGGATTTCACAATTTTCCTCTGCGAACCCTGGTCGTTAATTTTCCTCCTTGAGGATTTCTCCTGCTCCAAAGGTCCGATCTATTTGGAAATTCTCCTGGGTCTGTTCCGCGGTGTTCACGATGGAAACTATCCCTCCTGATCTTGATTCCTCTGATTTCTTTAGAGACCCTTTGTGCATGCTTCCTGTGCTCGCCTCCAACAACTCTCAAAGTGTTGAGTCCTTTAGATCCTGTGCACTCGCATCCACATAAATATTTGTCTTCCTCTGCTCAGACTAATTGCTGAGACTTCAAGCTCAGCCTGTGCCTCTCCTGCATGACTTTCTCAACCCAATTTCACTTATGGGAAGATGAGAATGAGAGTTTACTGTCTAGCCTCCTCAACACACTCTATGCGGAGGAATTCAACTGCACTCTATGCAGGAATCTCCTGGCTCAGACTGAGAAACAATTGAAACTCATTCTCCTCTCTCTTACAGATTTCAATTCAACTATGAAATCCCATACACAATATATCAAAGCAAATGCATACAAAAGGAAAACAACCATTCACAAGCATGATAGCACATACACAGAGAAAACAACACCAGTCATGAAATTGAATCAAAATCTCATTCTATTAATCCAATATGTACACGAGGGCTCTCCACAAGTTCTCTGCTTTCTTCTCTTCATAATGCTTGATCTAAATGAATGGTGATAATACAATAATACAAAGGAGGGTGTCTATATCCATTTTCCTTCTCGAAAACTGAAACTATCAAATCTACAATTAAATTCTATATAAAAGCATTAAAACTATTAAATGCCTCAGCTACCTAAGGATGTGAGCTTATCTTCTCAAGATCCATTTACAATGTATAGGTGCGCTTCTTTATGAATGCCTTCATTAAAGGACGATGCAACAACTTCCAAAGCAATTCAAAAATATATGTGTTGGCGCTATCCAGCTGTTCTTTCTGCTCCACGCGTTGGCTCGCTTGATGAGTGAGCGATGCTCCTACATCATATTCTCCTTTCCTCTTTGTTATCATGGCGGAGGGCTTAGGTCGCTATCTCAAAGTGGTTGTCCTGGAAGGCTCACTCGCTAGACTTCCACTCCACAACCTACACCCGACACCTTCACACAACCAATTCGTTTATGATACACTCTACATGAATACCCCCACGGTTAGAGAATCCACTAAGATCAACTCAATCCTCTCTGACTTCTCAGACGCCTCTGGCATGATTCTTAACCTGGATAAATCCAAACTCTATTTCTTTAACACACCAACCTCTGTTCAGGCTCACCTCTCAGGACTGTTGGGCATTGCCAGAAGCTCCCTCCCTTCCACTTATTTAGGCATTCCCTTGACTGGAGAGTCTGCGAAATCTATCTCTTGGGATAGCTTGTTACTATCCATTTCCAACAGGATGAACAATTGGACTTTCAGACCTCTGAATATTGCCGCCAGACTGGTCCTACTCAAGTCAATTCCCCAAGCTCTACCCACTTATCTTTTTACAGCACTGGCTGCACCCACCTCGGTCATCAAGGCTATCAGGAGCCTTCAACGCACTTTCTTATGGAAGGGAAACCAGAACAATAGGAAATGGGCTCTAGTTGGATGGGATAAACTTTGCAAGCCCAAAAAGAAAGGAGGGCTAGGAATCCGAGACCCGGGGAAGATGAACCAAGTCATGGGAGCAAAGATGTGGTGGAGGTGGCTGCAACACCCGCAAGAACTATGGGAGAAAATGTGGAAGCAAAAGTATGCCCCGAACGCTCAATCCAACCAATTAATAAGATTTAATGAACATATGCAAGGCTCCAACATTTGGAACACAGCCTGGTGAAATCGCCCCCTGATACAGTAGCACGCCTTCTGGGAGATAAGAAATGGTGAAAGTGCACTCTTCTAGCAGGAATCATGGAAACAACTACCCCCTGTTGTTGATATGGAAATCCTTAACACAATCAAGCTAAAGCTACAACAAAGAATATTCGCAAGGGTTAAAGATTTTTGGATCCCAACTCAAGAAAGGAAACCCTGGAGAAAATGGAAAACCAGCAGAACAGAGCTACAGATTACGGAGGAGATCGACCTTCTACCGTGGAAGGAATGCATGCAAAACCGGAAAATTCCAAGTAAAGAAGGACCAGATGTTCTCATATGGGGCCACTCCACATCTGGCATTTTCTTGGTCAAAGAGGCTTACCATTTACAAGGAAATCCTCCAAGCCAGATCCCCGAAACAATCTGGAGCAGAGTCTGGCAACCTTTTCTATGGCCCAAGGTATCCTTTTTTCTATGGCTCATAGCTCAAAACCGCATCCTCACATGGGACAACCTCCGCAAGAGAGGCTTCACAGGCCCTTCCAGGTGCGCCCTCTGTCAACAAAACGAGGAAACCATGGAAGACCTCCTCAATACATGCCACTATAGTCAGCAGGTTTGGGACTGGGGAGCCCAAGCCATGCGATGTTCACAGCGACATCGAGGTAGCATACGGGACACCTTAGTAAACTGGGAAACAATCTCCTTCCACAATCCAATTCTCCAGCGCATCTGGCAATTACTCCCGGACTTTACTCTATGGTCAATCAAGAAAGAAAGGAACAACAAAACTTTCAACTCCAGATAGTCCCCCCCTACCACTACTTGGGAAAGGGTTAAACAACTCATCCGAGAAACCATTCACAGCCAGCCCTGGTTACACGAAGACACGCACTACAAGCCCAAGGAAAAGATCATTCTGGAAGGCTGGAACCTGCAATTATGCTTGAAGCCACAAGGGAGGCCCAAAAATGGGAAAGACAATAGTCCCACACATTGGACCCCACCCCCACCTAATGTTTTCAAGCTCAACTTCGATGAGGCCTCCAGGGGAAACCTTGGACCAGCTGGCTTCGGAGCCGTCCTTTGAAACCACATGGGCAATATTATTCATATGATCGCTGGCTTTCTGGGTGAAAATACAAACAACATGGAAGAGCTCACAAGTCTAGTGAGAGGCCTCCAAACAGCTCTACAACATCAGTATCATCGGCCGGTCATTGAAGGAGACTCCCAAGTGATAATCCAACTCATCTCCAAAATCCTTCATGGCAAGCCCCCCTGGCGGATCTCCCCCAGCTGGAGACTTTCCGATCTTTTGGAGGATTTTGGTGATATTATCAACCCCAATCTGACCCTAATCCCCTCTCATGTTAAACGAGAAGCCAACAAGATTGCGGATCACCTGGAAAATACAGGGATTGATGCCAATGCAGAACTCATATACTGGTAGGCCCACGTCTCTGAAGAAGCAGACCTCTCCAGGAATTACAGAGACTTCCCATCCTTGGATGGGGTGACACGTAGCTCCAGGGCTACAGGTGGACTTGCACTCGGCCCAGGCATAAATGTCGATAGCCTCCACCCACGAGCCTATATTAACCATGGGGGATGGCCATAGATGCAGTTGCAGGACGGAGGGACCTTTCCCTCGCGCGAGAATTTACAACCTTAATGTTCTCGGGATGGCAAGGGTTAAAGGAAGGAGGATGACCTCGGCTCTTGATTGTTTGGTTTTCAATTTTCCTAGACAGAGCGGGACTGCACCCACCTCGGCTTCGCATATTGCTTGGATTCTCTGGTGCGGTCCAGTATTCATCGTGTCCATTTTTCATCGTGATTCTCTGGTGCGGCTTTGCATATTTCATATTGCTTGGACGCTCTGGTGCGGTCCAGTATTTTCGCTGCATTTCTTTCTGACCATATTGAGACAGATCTCACTTGCCTGTGCCTCGCACCTTCACCTGCAATTGCATTTGCTCTGCTCCTGGTTCATCTGCCTTCACCTGCAATTGCCGTGCTCCTTCATCATGGCTCGGAAGAGAGGAATACCTCGTCATGGCGCAACCTGGGAGGTACATAAGGCACAACGGCGTCGTAAGGAGCAGTTGGAACGTTCCTTGGCTCTGGCGACATCCATTCTTAGGAAGAAAGCCAGGGCCGAAAGACTGGCGCGGCTCGCCACCATAGCTGAGCCTGGATTTGGATGCAGTCGAGACGTCAAAGAGAATGCGTCGGGCGCCCTACAGAAAGCTAGTACTGAGGAGGAGTTGCCCCCCTGCATTATGGTGGAAGACATGTTCATGGAGGACCTATTGATTGTCGAGAAGACCCACGTGGCGACCCATCCGGAAGCATGCAGACTCACTCCGACATTGCTAGACGATACCCCCGGCTATATTGTGGAGGAAATACCCTGGCCTGGTGAGGACACTTGCAGTTGCCATGGCACACAGGTGAACGAAGCAGGCTCGAAGGGTTCAGAGGCTGATGCGGAGCAGAGGGTGTTCGAAGCAGGTTCTGGAGCGGCGGTGGACATGGGTGGCAGCATGCATGGTTCACTCATCCGGGAAGAGCACCTGGCTCTAATGTTCGACCTTCGGGGGCACCTGTCAGACCTGGAACATCGGGCCCTCCTCATGGGTCAGCGCATCGACATGCTCCTCGATGCATTTTCCAACGCGCTAGCCAAGCGGAAATGCCCCCTCTGCGTGCAAGCTCGCCATCCTGGAGGGGACCATGTGGAAGAATAGCGAGGATGATAGGTCACCAGGCACCTAGGTTCTATATTCTCTTTTGGTTCCTAGTTTTATCTGCTCTCTTGGTTCCTAGTTTTATTATATTACTGTTTTATGTGTATTTAGACCATTTGACATCTGTCCTGGTTTCCTCCGGGCAGGACAGATGCCACTCTGTTATTATGATTTTCATGCTATTGCTACTCGCCCTTTATATATGCTAGTTTCTGATAATTGACAACATTTTGGGTGATTCCAGACCTACTCTTTTGTATACTCTGTAAAAGTTTTGTCTATCTAATATAGCAGGTTCCACTTTTTTACTTAAAAAAAAAAGAATAGGATGTATTACTAAATTAATGATTCCATCACAATTTTCTTTTATAATGTTACTAACATAAACAAGACACAACTAATAGAAACTTTGTAATTACTAAAGGACTGAACTAGTAGTATAAATATGATAAACTGTTAATAGAAATGGTAATTATTGATATCTTCAAATAGCATGTAATTAGTCAACAATATTTCCTAACAATACATTCTTAAATTAAGCATGGAATAATACTTAGTCAACAATATTTCCTTTGTAAGAACAAAATTACTTCATATT